>BMAU01004063.1:0-49504 GCA_019973935.1 Trichonephila clavipes
CATTGGAATTTATGCTTGTTAAGATATGGATAGAGATGGTTGTTTGAATATTTTCCCTAAGAAATTATGTTGAAACTTAACTTTGTTTTGCTCATGTTGTTTTGTTCTGTCATATGATTGCTAATTTTAATTTAAAATTTTCTAGTGTTTCGGTTAGGTGTTTCAATGCTCATTTAATTTTTGTGTTGTTTGTTTTGCTATAGATTTGGAATTTTGTTTGCTTATAGGGCTCTAGTTAAATTGTGGTTTGGTTAACTTAATGTGCAGTCAATAATTTTGTCTCGGTTGTGTGCTAAACTGTACTAGGAATTTAATGTTTTGGTTGATGTTGATATAGTAATTTTGTTGATTTAGGTTAACTTGTTTTGATTAATGGTAGCGCTTGGGTAGATTATTGAATTGAGTGTTGATGTTGATTTAAATTTCTTTAGGTTTATGGATTTTAATGGTAGTTCTGCATTGTTATTTTGGAGATAGGTTTTTTTTTGGTCAGAAAATGGTATTGTTAAATTTTATGTTTGTGTACGCGTAGTCGTGTTAGCTATGAGTTTGGTATTGACAAAGGAGAAAAATTTTGATGTAGTACTTGGAATTTTGAGATATTAAAGTGTAAGGAAAACAACCAATCTCACGCTAGTCGCTGTCCTTCATTTCGGGAACTTCGTGGGAGAGCTTTTCGTCCGCACCCTTTTTCGTCGGTATTCTCCCCCCGCAGGCGACTCCGCCCAAGGGTGGGACACTGCTTGTTGATTGGAATTCTGTTTGTTGGTTACTCCTTTTCGCAGGAACTTCCCTCCCCGCGGGTAGCACGGTTCAGGGGTGGAATTTTGGATGTCGGTTTCTCGGCGCCTTATGAGGAATTTCCCCTTCGCGCCCCCTCCTGCTGTCGCAATCGAGATCAGAAACTCAACCTTTTTTCCCCTCCTCTATGGATTTTCGTTCTCCCCCTTGTTGTTTAGTGTTTGTTCCTTTCTTCGTTGTTGCTCGATGCTAAGATTTTTTTTTCCTAGACGCAACAGCCTTTCGTTTAGTATTGTTGTTTTAGATTTTGAGTTGTTAATTTTTTTTGGTTTGTGAAAATGCTGAAGATCGGGTGTGAATTTTTTTTGTTTTACTAATTGTTGAATGAGTTAGATAAGTTTGCGTTAGGGATTTCGTGGAATATTTGAGAAAGTTATTTGATGGAGATAGATAATTTTGCGTTCAAAGTAAGGTTGTAAATTCTCGAGAGTTGTTTTATATTGAGATAAGGATCTTGGAAATGGAAAATTCAGTTGTGAGGATACGGTATATTCGAGAACGTTTTTTTTTCAGGGTCAGATACCCAGTTTTTTTATATAGAGAAGGTTATTTTGAGTTAAGGATTTTGGGCAAAAGAAAATTGAGTTGAATTAATTATACGGTATATTTGAGGAAGTTGTTTTGATGTAGAGAAGGTAATTTGAGTTAAGGATTTGGTACGGTTTCGAGTAAATAAGTTGATGAACATAGATAAATTGAATTAATGATTGTGTGGTACAATTAAGAATGTTTTGAGATGAATCTAGGAAAGTTCGAGTTGAGGATTATGCGAGATTTTGTGTAGATAAGCTGATGAGCAAAGATGGCTTTTTAGTTAATGGTATTGTGGAGTAATCGATTAAGTTTTTGGAAGTTGTAGATAAGTAGTTAGTGTTATTGAGGTACAGGACATGAATGATCTGACATAAAGGCAATTTTGATTGATTGAGGAATCATTTTAAGGTTACTAGTGTTATAGAATGATATTTGAGTTATTAATTCGATGATTTTTGATGAATTGATTTAGCTGTATTGTTGGAAATCACGGTTCTTTGTTTTTGTGTTTGTACATTGTTGCGCGTATAGTGAAACATTTTGAGTTTTCTTTATTATCTAGAATTGATACATTGTATTACATAGAAAGTTAAAAAGTTATGTTGATTAGTTAAGTGATATTTTTTTTTGGAAATTATGTTTAATTATGTCTAGAACTTGCAATAACTTTTTTTTAGTTAAAATACTTTACTCTGTATGTGTGCCTCCTATGTCATGAGTTGCATTATCAATTTTATGTTTATAATTTTTTTTTCTGAAATTTTCAACTGCATTTGCGATTTCTGGAATTTATTTCTCAATATAGAAATTTAAATGTATTGAAGGTAGAAGAATTTTTTTTCCTCTCTCAAAATTTTTTTTTATATAGTATTAATCGATATAGTAATTTTTTTATAATCGGATTTGCATTGTTTTTTTTTTTTGTCTTAATTTCATTCTGTTTCTTGTGCTGGCGTTTGCGGCATGCAGCAAATCGTTTGCGCAGGGAATGGCATGTGCAATTTTTTTTGCCTTTGTAAACATTGGGGGTGCATCCTGATCAAATGCACACTCATGGTTTGCAATTCTAAATTTAATTACAGTAATTTTTTTTTCTTAATTTCAAATTGTAACCAATGCTTGTAGTGAATTTTTTAAATTCCTTAGGCTACTCAGCATTCTTAGAAGTTATAAATTTTTTTTAACCGTTTATACTATTCGTTAATTTATAGATTGTTAATTTGCAAATCTGAATTAATTACATTTATTTTTTTTAAACTTTCAATTGTAACCAATGCTTGTAGTGAATTTTTTTTTAAATTTTTTAGGCTATTAAGTATTCTCGGAGGTTATAAAAAATTTTTTTTCACCTATGCACACCCATCGTTTCAATTTCTAAATTTTTACTTTAAATTAATTAATTTTATGAAATATTGTTATCAATGCTCTTAGTGAACCATTGCAATTTCTTATGCTTTGAGTATGTTGAGGGTTAAGTTAGTAATTTTTTTTTGGTGGTCTGGGACATGCACTTCACATTGGTCGTGTCAGGATTTCGATGTTAAACGATTATGAGGTGTCTGTTTCTGGGTGCCACGTTTTAATTGTATATAGATGTTTTCACTAGTACTTATTTCTTATCCAAATGTTTTGTTCGATACTCATATGTGTGGTTATTGTGAGTAGCGCAGTTTTTAGATGTGCAATTTTTGAATTTATTATGTGTTACTCGTCTTAATTTTTTTATTATTTAGTGGCACACGATTCTTTGCGATTATTCAATTATTTCTATTTGTCATTTTGTGTATGATGTCTTTGTGAATTGTTTGGGTGACCCATTCAGCAATTTTTTTTTCTCTTCGTATATGAACTTAATTGTAGTTGTTGATAGTTAATTTGTTATTCCCTCTTACCGCTAACGGAATTGGGACCGAGTTTTGGAAATTGCTTATAATTTTTTTACATTTTATTTTAAGTTTTGAGAGGTGATGGGAGTGGAAGGTTGGTGCTTAGAGTCTACGACGGAGGTCAAATGGGGCCAGGTTTTTTTAAAAATAATTTTGGTTTCATGACTAATATTGTTTCCCTGGGAGACAAATTTTTTTTTTGCAGTTTAGCAGATTTCTTTGGAGATGTTGAATCGCCGGAGCAACCAACACCCATGGCAGTGTAGATGCATCAGTGACGCCGGATTCTACAGGAAAAAAAAGGAAATCCCTCACCACGGACGAGCTGCAGACTTCTTTGGCGGTGGGGCCACATATACGACCACTGAACTCTCTTCTTGTGATGATTGTAATTTTTTTGTGTGCTGTGCATTTGAGAGAGGGGAGGAGTGATGGGAGGTCGCCGGTCCCCAAGTTACAATTGCAGTGTTTATATTTGCCCTGTTTACAGGAAACGGAATTCGGTGGAATATGTTTTTCTTACCCCACCTCTGAGGGCGAACTTTTTAGCAAAGGGTGCCACGTTCCCACGCCTGGAAAGGGCATTGAACCCATAAAATATCGGGGTGTGTCATTAGAATTTCCCGCGCTTAAAAATGCCATTGACCGTTGTGCGGTAACTTTGCGCTGGTTCCGGACAAAAAAGGAGAGAAAATTAAGCGGACAAAGTAAAGAGTCTGCTCTAGCATTTGGAAGTGAAGAGGACGCCAAATAAAAACGGGATGCACCCCGATTTCGACACACTCACACTTGGACACAGAGAGACAAACTAATCAGATCCAGGCCTTGAACTAGACTCCGCGGGACTTCGAGCGGCGACCATGTCTTACTCCCTCCTGCTAGTCTCCCTCTCAAAAGCTAAGTAGAATCTCAATTTAAGTTATGCAGCATATTGTACATTTACTCAAATTTAATCATGTTAATTAAAATAAATTAATTGTTATTTTAAGAACCGGCCTCTTTAACTTAGAGTACTGTTTTTTTGTCTTTAGAGATTTAGTGTTTAAATTTTAACTTAAGCCATGATGCGATGTATCTCAAGAACCTGGGAAAACACGAAACTAGTATTTGGAAATAATTAATTAAATAAGATTAAATCAGCGTCGCATCATAATATTTTGCCTGTATATAGCTCAGACCTCTCTGCAGAGGCTCAACCAGAATTTTTGAAATATAACTTAGAAGTGGGTTTATTCATATTTCACGACAACAGAGGGGAGCAATTTTAGGAAAAAAACGCCGATAATTATTTCAATTGGTGGTAACTCTGAAAATATTGTGAAGTTTTCAAAATTTCTAGTTGAGCCTCTGTAGAGAGGTCTGCGCTATATACAGGCAAAATATTATTATAATAGAACCATTTTTCACAAAAGGAGAACATTTGGAAAAAAGATTATTCTAATTTAATTTTTTGATAAACTATTATATTTAAACAAATCTTTTTTTGTCAACATCTCCTTAAAACAATTTTATGCATGTATTCTAATCTGAGTGACACTAAATATCATGAAAATTATCCATTTATGTGCTTTTTTAAAATCACAGTTCCGAACATAGTCGGATATCTTAAGTAGCAAGCTAGACAGATTGTAATCCATATTGTCATTTTAATAATGTATATTTTATTTTTAAAAAGAATTGTATTCCTTATTAGGATGTGTTGTTAATTATCTCTTTGTTTTTAAAAAGTAAATTTATTATGCCTGAGAATTAATGTTTTTATTTTACATTTAAATTATTGCTTTATTAGACTGCAGAAAAGTAGAATATTTATAGTGAAGAACAATCGAATATTTAGCATGGAAATAATTTCAAAGGTATCATATAGCTAAGAACCTCTTTTCGGTTTTAATAAGCATGTCTTACGGAAATATTGAAATATAATATCAAACTCACATTAAGTTTTAAATAATTAAAAAGGTCAATTTTTACAGTATTTAGAAAGTGTGTTTTATTTTATGTTGCATAGATCTAAATTTCAATTGACAACATACCCAACACTGCCAAGAAAACAGAAATAAACAGCATGGTTTCCCTGGAAAAAATGTTAACTATTAACCAATTTAGTTATTTAATTTATCAAAATTTATGCTGAGTGATTGAAAAAATACTTTTATACTCTTATTTTCTCCGTGAGAAGGGTTCCTTGAAACATCTTCATATTTTTCAGAAAACACTGTCAAGTACAATAATAATTTTTTACAAAATGGTTATTTTATATTTTTTAATATGGTGATTTACATTTTGCAAATAAAATCTGAATTCTAAAAATTAATCATGAAATTAAATGACAAATATTTGACAGTTTCTAATCATCTTGATTAATATTTGAATATTTTCACATATATTATTGTATTAAAAAATTTTTAAGAGAAATATTTGCACGAAGATTTTTCTTCTAGGTTATTCAACTATAATAACGGTTTTTATTTGGCCAAGCGGTCATGGTCATGAACTTGTAGCTGGCATAGTATCTGCCGAGTAGTAAATTTCATTATTGGTATCTCAAAGAACCCTTCCGTGTGGAGAACTTGAGAAACTTTGAATCTATTGAGGTTTAATGTCCTGTCATTGGGGTGTTTTGGAAATATGGAGAGTCAGGTACCACAAATGAGGATTCGTTCTCTTCAACTGTTGATAATTGTTCTCACGTATTTTCTTAATACGACCTATTAAACAATCAATCTCAAATGTTTATTGTAAGCAACTCCCTTGCTTTTGATTAAACTCTAAATACATTAGAATTTCATGGTTTTTCGCTAAATTTGTAGCCAATTTAAAATGTACATTCAAATATGAGTACTTTCAATGAAATTTAAAAAATGTTGTCAAAATTAATATTTCATTTGTGGAATAATACATTTTTTAGAAATGATAATTTCTATAAATAAGCTTCAGTTAAAATCAGGATTATATAAAGATTTATTTGTCGACGAAATAAAAAAACTAAACGAAATAAACAAAAAAAAAACATTTAAATGATAGGGAATTTTAGATATATATGTATTATATAAATTTATGTCACTAAGAATAGGGTAAAAAAACTCAATTCTTCGGATTATTAATATATAAAACTTAAACAAATTTTTACTTCCTTAGTTATCAAGGGTTAAATTACATACTTTTCATTCATTTGACTCAATACTTCCGTCCAATTTGTTGGTGTAAATTTTAAAATAGAGAAATTAAGGTTTAAATTAATATTTTTTTTTATTATTATAACATCCAACTTTCATAAACAATATTAATATGGGAAAATGACTACAACCTAAGGATGATAAATGATTTATTTAACAAGATGAAATATCTAGATTATATATACTGAACAGCAAAGGAGAACGTCTTTCTCCTACGTCTAAAGCTTAGCGTCCCTAACGTCCGTCTACATATTTTCCCGTGTGTCCTTTTAGTCGGACATTCCTGACGGGGTGTGACGTCAGTGTGGACTGCTCCACCCTAAGTACAGGGGGAGAGGTTGTCCATTGCACATATCCAACCCTACATTAATACCGAAAATATCTTAAGCCTCAGCTTTCATAAATGATTTTTTTAAAAAATGATATTAAATAGACACTTGCTTTCAATTATTAATAATTTACCTTTTGTAAAAGTTGCCATAAAATTAAAATACTTCATGTATTTATTTTCGGTTATTCAAATTCAAGTATTGAAAAAGGAAAAATGTTAGAGATATACTATTACTATTGGGGAAGTTATTATTTAGAGTTCTTCAAATACTAATTTTACAAGTTTTAGCTTTGAACAGATGCATAACATTATGCAAAATAAAATTAACGCGAAGAATTATGTTTTAATTGAATTAAGTATGCATATATATATATATAATGGTTAATTTCTATTAAAACAAAAGACACTTACTTACTTTTATGAAACAAGTCAATAAGAAATAAAACAACGCAAGTTCATTTTAAAGCTGGGGTTTATATAGGAATTCAAGCATTTTTTAAAGCAAAGCATTTTAAAATGTAATCAAATTTAGATAAACTACAACTCGAAAGATGTATTTAATTTCAATGAAAAAATTGAAAATTATAATAAATATTCAAAGATGATTTTTTTCTCTCGTTTTCTCGAAAAATCACTGTACACCTGATATACGATAAAGCAGAGAATATTAAAGTTTTTTACACAAGGGATTTCTAGGGTTAAAGTTCTATTGAAAAAAATAATTTTATTAAATTTATCACTTAGCAGACAACATTTTAATATTCAACCTTTTTTAAGAAAATATTGTAGTAGGATTTTTTTTTTTTCAGTTTTTTATATGTCCCTTTGTAATACTTTGGAAAAAGATATATTCTTTTTTTTTTATGAATGCCACTTTTTACGAAAAATTTATTTTTAACATAATAAATTATAATTTATTGAGATTAAGTAATTACTTGTTCTCCAATAATGGAATGCATGTCAAATGATTTTGTTAATGACTTAATGAAAGTATGATTGACAAAAGTAATGAAAGTAAGTCAATTGACAAAAGAGTTTAAATATTTTTGAGGCAATAAATTTAAATTAATAAAAAGAAAAAAAATTAAAATATTTATTTTTTATAAATTTATCAAAGTACTCTTTGAAAGATTTCTATTTCTGCAAGGATTATAACTAAATAAGATATTCAGAGATGACTTTTATGAAAAAAGAAAGGAAAAAAATACACTATTGTTTGCTAATTATCATACATTTTCGACGGGTAATAGAGCTTCTAATCATAAAAATATTTTTGTTTTCATGGAACGACAATCATTATAGAAAAAACGAAGAGACTGCCTCAAATATTTTCATTCCTTTTCGTAATTTTTAAAAAATTATGTTTATTATAAAATGTAAACATTTATTTAATTATAAGAGATATAAGAATGTATCCGATTATCACTTTTTCATAAATATTATTTTAGCTCTTTTTCAACTTTCAGAATAATTATTGGAGCATACGTAAGCTTGTAAGTCATAAATGCAATACAAAGAAGGGAATTAGTTTTTTTACTTTTTGCTTTTACGTATATGTAACAGATTTCTAGTCCATAATTTTATTGATTTAATATCAGAAATTTTCCTTTTACTTAGCATCTTATTTACTAAAAAATGGAAATTGTTCACTAGTTTCCCAATGAAATCCTACACTAAAATTTATTTGTTTGTATGTACTTTAGGGTGGGACATTTTTTTTTTCTTTTTTAATCACTGCGCCTAGAAAATTTGCCTTTCGTTTTGGTAAGTTAGAAACAAAAATGCTTCAAATAAAAACGTTTTCTATTGGAGCATTCCACTTAATGTCTTAGAAAACTGAGTCACTTAACTCTATCTTTATAAATTTTCATAATTATTTAATAATATAGTCATCTATTGTTCTAAACCTGGAATTAGGAATATGAGGTGCGAGAATGGAAATTGTAAAAATTTAAACTCTTTATTGTTTATGCAAAAAGGTCAAGAAATACATTTTTCGGTAAAATTAGCAACAATTCATGAGTTTAGTCATCTTGATCGTCTCTACTTTCATTAACAATTAGGAAAAATGGCGTTTATTTCAATTATTTTTTACGAAAAAGAATGCCATTTGAAGTTAGATTTTTTAGGTAATTCAAACATAATAGCAGAAGCCGGAGTATAATAGTAGTATCACATGTAGGCCAAGTATTTCAAACCCTATTTTTTACGTGGCTAGAAGTTGACATATGACAAATTCATTTTGATATGGAAATGGAGACATCCCTCACCAATTTAAAAAGTTAATTCGCAATCCATTCAATCACTATGAGATGGATATGTGGTAAAATGGCTGAATGTAATAAAACTACTGCTATAAAATATTTTGAATGCTGATATTTAGTAATCATAGAAATGTTTTTCTAAATAAGTTTCCATCTCTCACAAAGATAGTTTATTGTGATATAAACAAGTACAATATGTCACTATAATCCAACAACAAATATATAAGGCGATGTGATTATAAAGCTTCTTTCATTAGAAAGATTGACATTTTCGAGATGAAAAATGCTCTGCATTTTCATGTTGCCTCATGTAAATATCAAATCGACATGAACTGCATTTGCCAAAAAAAAAAAAAAAAAAAAAAATCGAAATTTTTACGAGAGCATGAATTTAATAAATTGTCATAGCGATAAAATGAACCATATTCCTTTGATTCAGCGTTTATCAAACTGTCAAGCGTGCCCCCTAGGAGGCGTGAAAACCCTACGTTGGGGAGGGGGCGGAAGCATAATCGAAAAGTCGAAAATAAAACATTTAAAATAATTATCAATTTACTGAAAAGAAACAAAACAAAATACATTCTGACACAGTAAAAAATAAAATACTTATTCCCACTGATGTAAGATACTTATAAATGTATCAGTATGGTAAAAAGTATTGGATAATTAATTTATCAATACTAAATTAAAAACAAGTTTAATAATTACTTATGACTTCCATGGGCTTGTCATATTCAAAATTATATACAAAATGTAATACTTATCAAGATAATTTGTTTAGTTTATCATTAAAGTCGCATTGTATGTTTAGCGTCGAAGTGCATTATTATTGCAATCAATACGAAGTTGTTATATGAGGGGGCGTGATGAAAAACATGACTGAAAAGTGGTTCACAAATATTGAAAATTTGAGAAGCACTACTTTAATTGATAAAATTACGTCCTATGTTCCTAGAAAAAAATTACAGGCTGAGAAAGTTTGGATGGTAGGACGCTCAGGAAAATATTTATAAAAATATTTAAACATTATTTGTAAAATGGCTTTTATTTTAAAACAAGTTTGGATTTTCTAACATATTTATATTTTCTGTTGAACTCCATTTGACTTTTATTATTGATTTTATTAGCATACACTGATTTTTAGTTGAGGTTTCTATTAATATGTTTATCAGATAATTTTCATTTTCAAGAATAACAGCGCACCAATTTGCTTTTCATTGAAGAATTTTCAAAATTAATTAATAAGTACATTACTACATATCCTTTGAAGAAGAATTTTAAAATTTCATCAATTCAGTTAATAAAACAAAAATATTGTTTTTGAAAATATATTCTTTCCTTTTCATACAAATAAAAAAGTCACGTATCTTCATACATTCTTTCTATCTTTAGTATTCGGTATGGAATTCTCTCAATTTTACAACCTAAGATTTATTACTTTAAAAATAGAATTAGATATAAGTTGCATGTAACCAAACAATACAAAAAAAGGCTCCAAAAATTTTTCATTCAAAGAGAGGTGTGGATTCCAAAGTGGTTCAAAAAATATTTATATAAAAAAACCTGATTCAAATGGGAGTGAAATTTAAAATACTTAAATCATTCGTAAATCTGACTAAGAGAAAAACAAGTTTTTTATTCAACTGAACTTTCAGATAATGAAACAAGTGATTCTGATAAATTTTTTGACATTTCGTGGCACGTGTGATATAATTATAGTACTGCTTATCATTCTTAAATGTGTTCAGACATCGGATAGTTCGTTAAATTTAAATTAGAAAAAAAAGAGAATGATATACACTCTTTTTTAGAAACTTTATCACCATTATTTTTTTTAAGAAATTAAATACATCTGTTGTTCATCAACATATCTTAAATGGACTGGACATTAAATTATTTGTGAACTGATAAACCATCTTATATATACAAATCGTACGAAGTTTTGATTATAATAACTCATTCCTTATAGATTTGTCTCAAAAGGTAAATATTAATTTTTCATTTTATTATATCTGCCGCGTTGCGTGGTTAGACATTCTTCACTACAACACGGTTGAATTAAATAACAATAACATTTATTAACTTTAAAGATTAAATGAGCAATTAAGAGGTAAACTTCTAAAAACTACAACACATGGTGAATCAGGCACGCTACAAGAATAACAGATCAATTCAGTCCAGTTTTGGAGTCGTTATGTTGAGCTGTAAGGTCGCTGCATACTCCCCTTCCAGTGTCAACGATACCTAGTTGGAAGATGAACTTTGCGACCAGAACGTGTAGATGGCTGGGTAGGCGTTGAAGCTGTTGGATCAGATTCCACAGTAGCAGGTGTTGAAGCTGTTGCATTAGGTTCCACAGTAGCAGGTGTTTCATTCTTGGTTTGAGGTAGTTGCAAGTCCTCAGTGTTAAGAAAGAAGGCAGGTTTGCATCTATCAATAGATACAGATACCCGTTTACCATTGATGTCAAGGAAAAACACTTTATTCTTCCTTTGTAAGACTTTGAAAGGGCCATCATAGGGTTGTTGAAGTGGACGACGTAACATGTCTGGGCGAAGAAAAACATGTGTTGCTTCCAACAGTCCTGGATGGATAAAAACTGGACGTTTGTCATGGTGTTTTGGTGGTTTAGGGTGAAGTGATTGCATGTGAGACTTAAGTTTCGAAACAAAATTCACAACATCATCGTCTGGCTTGGAAGAGTCAAACATCTCCCCTGGCAGTCGAATAGTGGTCCCAAAAACTAATTCAGCTGTGGTACACAGAATATCTTCTTTAAGAAAAGATCGTAGACCTAGTAAGATGATAGGGAGTACTTCTGTCCAACGCTCAGTAGCATGACATTTGATTGCACTTTTCAATGGGCGGTGCAATTCTTCGATCATCCCATTAGCTTGAGGGTGGTATCCAGTTGTACGACACTTCTGAACACCAAGTAGTTTGCTAAGAGCTTTGAAGAGCGAGGACTCAAACTGCCTGCCCCTGTCGGGTGTGAGAATTGCAGGAGTTCCAAAGCGAGACACCCAAGAGGAAAAGAAGGCCTCAGCCACAGTCTCAGCAGTTATGTCTTTGAGAGGTTGGGCCTCTGGCCATTTCGAAAAACGGTCAATCATTGTCAGGCAATAGGTGTGGCCATTTGATGGAGGTAGAGGTCCAATGAGATCCAGATGAACATGATCAAAACGTTGGGAAGGTTCTTGAAATGATGAAAGAGGTGATCTAGTATGACGATGAATTTTGGATTTTTGGCAAGCTAGGCAGTGTCTTGCCCACTTAGCTACATCTGATGAGATTGATGGCCAAACAAAACGCTGCTTCATCAAATGTACTGATCGACGTATGCCAGGATGGGATAAATTATGCATAGCAGAGAAAACATCTTGGCGATGCTGTTTTGGGATGTAGGGTCTGGCTGAGCCCGTTGATAGATCACACATAATTTCAGTAGACGAATTGGGAAAAGTTACCTTTTTGAGTTCCAAGGAAGTTCCAGATGCTATTAGGGTGTGAAGCTCCTGATCAGTCTGTTGTGTCTCAGCAATACAGTCATAGTCAATTTGACTTGGGAAGGTGATTGCAGAAACACGAGAGAGAACATCAGCAGCAATATTGTCAGATCCTGGAATGTGTACAATATTTGTGGTGAACTGAGAGATGAAATCCAGCTGACGGATCTGCCGGGGAGAACACTTGTCACTTTTTTGCCTAAAAGCATAAGTGAGGGGCTTGTGGTCAGTAAACACTGTGAAATCTCTAGCTTCCAGCATATACCGAAAGTGTCGGATAGCCGAGTAGATAGCAAGGAGTTTACGGTCGTAGGCACTGTAAGACTTTTCAGATGAAGTAAGTTTTCTGGAAAAGAAAGCCAATGGCTGTAGCTCAGAGTCCACAACTTGGTGAAGTGCACCTCCTATGGCATAATCAGGGGCGTCCACATGAAGAGCAAGCGAGGCAGAAGGTGAAGGATGAGCAAGAAGTGCAGCATCAGCAAGAGCTTGTTTACACCTCTGAAATGCTGTAATTGCCTCAGAAGACCAGTTTAAAGGCTTTGAGTCCTTCTTACCTTTAGAACCTTTTAAAAAGTCACTTAAAAGATACTGTTGTTCAGCTGCTTTGGGCAAGAAACGTCTATAAAAATTTAACAGTCCTAAAAATTTTCTCAGAGAGCCAACAGTCTCTGGTTGTTTGTAATCAAGAACTGCTTGAACTTTGTCAGGCAATGGCTTAATGCCATCAGGAGTGATAAGGTGGCCAAGGAAAATGAGTTCAGTCACACCAAATACACATTTAGAGATATTTAGTTTTAAACCATATGAGCTCAGTCTTTGGAATATAGTTCTTAAGTGAGAACGATGCTCCTCAGCATTTTCTGAGTAACACAAAATATCATCCAAGTAGACAAAACAAAAAGGAAGTCCTCTTAGTACTTCATGCATGAATCGCATAAAGGTTTGTGGTGCATTCACAAGGCCAAAACACAAATGGGTATATTCGTAAAGACCCCATGGAGTTGTTATAGCTGTCTTAGGAATATCACACTCAGCTGTAGGGATTTGGTGGAATGCCTTAAAAATGTCTATTTTGGAAAATATCTTCTTGCCATGTAGTGCATGAGCAAAGTCATTCAAATAAGGCATGGGGTAGCTGTCGAACTCAGTAACAGAATTCAGCTGCCTGTAATCCCCAACAGGTCTAACTGTAGAGTCAGATTTGGGCACAACATGAAGAGGAGAACTCCAGGGACTTTTGGAAGGTCTAATAATGCCTTGAGCAAGAAGAAATTCAAATTCTACCTTCACTGCATCATACAGTTTAGGGTGTAGCCTTCTAGGCCAGGCAGTGACTGGTGGGCCAGTAGTAATAATATGGTGGACTGTGCCATGTGATGCTGATTTGGAAATTAAAGAAGGGTTGCTGAGGTCTGGATATTCCGATAAGATGTTTTTAAAACTAATGTTTGCATCTACAGTGAGGATTGAGGGCTGTACAATATTTGAAAAAACACAAGAAGTGAAAAGAGAAGTTTCCACATCCACCAACCTTTTTTTTCTTAAGGTCGATTAAAAGGTTGAAGTGCTTTAGAAAATCAGCACCAATTATAGGAGATGATACATCAGCAATTATGAAAGTCCAGATAAAAGGTCGCCTCAGACCCAGGTTCAGTTCTTTACGGACCATACCATAGGCTGGAATTTTGGTATTATTAGCAGCAAATAAGGAGAAGTTAGACTGAGGTGATTTATTCATAGTTGGAGAAGGTGGGATGACACAGATTTCACTTCCAGAGTCTATGAGGAATTTCTGGCCAGACTTGCGGTCTAATAAAAATAACCGGCTGGTATGTTTCGAGGGCTCTGCCATTCCAGCTATGACAGAGCTTACTCGTTTTTTGCACAAATGCACAAGGTGAAACACACTTGCGGGCCTTCTCTTTATAACGGCGATGATAGTAGCGGATGCCACTTCCTCTATTGACACTCCTAGAGCGTGAATGTGATCTCCGGCGGTCAGAACTATATCGTTGGTGGCGAGAGAAATTGCGCTCTCTTGTCAGTTCAGCAACTTGTAGAGACAGCTCTTGACAGATCTGCCTGGCGAGAGAGTCCATGGTTGGCTGAGCACTGCATGAAGATGACTGGGATGGTGGAGGAACAGTTTTGGCCGCACAGATAGTCGAGGACGCACCAACAACCTCAGAAACCTTATCAGCGATGATAGCCAGTTTATCCAAAGACTCTGAGGATGCAGACAACACAGTCTGGATATGTGGTGGCATTCTTTGAAGCCACAAACTTTGCAGAAAGTCATCCTGGAGTTGGCCATTAGACAGCTCTTTCATTTTTCGCAACAAGTGGCTGGGCTTCTCATCTCCTAGCTGAAGGTCAGTAAGCAGTTTCTTAATTTTTTGAGTCTCCGAGTCGCTAAATTGGGTGATGAGCTGCTGCGAGAGTGTATGATATTTGTCACTGTTCGGAGGGCTTAACACAATGTCCGACACGTAGGAGAGAGTTTCAGCATCCAGGTTCGCAACCAAAGCAGAATACTTAGTATCATCACTGGAGATACCACTGAATGTGAATGCATGGTCGCATTGCGCAATCCATAGACGAACGTTGGATTTCCAAAACGGCGGCAGCCGCAACGCAATACGAGCGACTTCAACGGTTTCACTAGTCATATTGTTGAATAAGCAGGAAGCGAAACGAATCTCCGAGCAGATGCTTCAAGTGGCCTTGAGGAGAAGGAGAAAAAAAAATCTTTCGCTACGTACTGATCATCCGTAGTAGAAGAATTTGTATTGCATTCGCCAGTAGAACAGAATAGCTTACGTGTTTTTAAGTCCAAAAGGGGTCACCACTGCCGCGTTGCGTGGTTAGACATTCTTCACTACAACACGGTTGAATTAAATAACAATAACATTTATTAACTTTAAAGATTAAATGAGCATGAATCAGGCACGCTACAAGAATAACAGATCAATTCAGTTCAGTTTTGGAGTCGTTATGTTGAAATGTAAGGTCGCTGCATATCTTTACGAATCTAGGTAAGTTAGTTTTTATAAAAAATGTCTTCATTTCTTTTTCTTTCTCTTTAAGAATTTTGTATTTCAATGAATTTCTATACGAGAAATATTTTTACTGTATATTAGATGTATAAAATATACTATAAAAAAAAGAAAACCTAAATTTGAAAGTTCCTTTTCTGTTAGTTGATGAAATAGTAAATAAGAAGCAATACTAAAAATCATAGGTTTAAAATCAGAAAATTAAAAAAAAAATCAGCTAATATAACTTATTATTCAACACTCTAAATTTTCACATAAATTAGTTTAATTAACAGCTAGGATTTTTAGTAAAACAAATGGAATTTAAAGGAATTATTTGTCAAAAATTGAACCACAACGTATATTGAAAATCTAGAGTCTCTCTTATTTCATTTTAAAAGCTAACAATTCATTCAGATTTGTTCAGTGAGTTTTCGTACGTTTTTGTTACAAATAATAATTAATTGATTTAAGAAATGTTTATTGTGTGTTTATGTAAGTTTGCAAGTTCTAATGCAAATAAAATATTAAAAAAAAAAAAAATGTTAAAAATTATTTTAGTTTCTTTAATTTAGCAAAAATTCATTGGTAAAGGTCCAATAAATCTGACATTGGATTGTACCTATTTATTCTAAAATAAATGTTTTTAAAAATATTTTTTATTCTTATATTCCTAGATAGATAAAATAAGTAATTTAAAGTATCAGTAGATCTTATCAGTTTTGGGAGAATATATTATGACATCTGTAGTTATAATTTTTATTAATTAGGAGTATACTAAACTTCTAAGCTAGAAGAAACGATTTAAATCCTGGAAAGTAAAAAAATATGTTTCATAAATTTTTGTCAATAAAAACTTAAACATTAAAACTGTTTATTTTTAATGAATGAAGTCGTATAGAGAACCTGCTATACTGCGACTGAAGAAATTTAAGTCTAGTGAAATTAAAAAAGTTATCATAAAAATGCATATTATTTTTAAATAATTATTTTACTCCTAGTACGTTTGCTTTTATAAAGCTTAATTTTCTTACATAATACAGAAAAAATTATAGTTTAACACAAATATAATTAAGAATGATTAAAGAATAATGCATTCATATTTATTCTTTCTATAACTGAATTGTAACGTATTTTAGAACTGCAAAAATCTATTTAGAAGCAAACAAAACTTATTTATTTTAAATTTAATTTTATTACCTTAATTGTAAAATATGCGTAGATGTTTTAAAGTATTGCATATATATAAATAGAAGTAGCTAAATATATGCATGCAAAAGTATCGAAGAGTCTAAGCAGTGTTTGACGAATATATCACATGACATATCTAGGGATTAATATTACTGGTTAAGAGTAATAAATTTTTAAGCTAAAACAAAATCTTAATTCTGGAAATGTAAGTTAAAAATTATTGTATAAGTGTTTTGCAGCAGAAGCTTGAAAATTAATAAGCCTTGCCTTGATTTAATAAAATAATATCGTTTATACTGTTCTACAACAACTGTCATAAAAATACATTCTTTTTATAAAGAAAGCTTGATTTTTCTTAATTCTAGAAGTAATTAAAAAATTGTAAAAATGTTCTACAACTGACAAATTTTACATTCTTTTTTGTGTTGGTTTGTAAAAATATGCGAAGCATAACTCAAAAGTTCTGCATGGATTAATCTGAAATATTGACACAACGTTGCATTTGTCTCTGGTCAGGATCTTATGTACTTTTTATTTCGAAATTCTCTCTAAATTTTTTTAAATATAATTTTTAAGTGATTTTGGTGTAATGACGTCATACAACGTCACGAATCGCACTGAATGCGAAAATATAAACTTTACGCTTAGATTTTTCGAAATTATTGTATAACTCTTCTATGGTTATGTTTATGCGTTGTCATATTTATCTATTTATTGTCCTTTGATACGTAATTGGGATTATTTTTCGAATAAGTCTTTTTTTAAAAATTATTCTTTCAAGAACTCAAATTTTGTTTTGTAGGATTGACAACAGTTGGACAGCATTATCGCGGGATGTTTACGACTTTAATTAAATTCTGCATCGTGTTTTTTCTGTAATTTTAAGCTAGATTTATTTCTCTTTATTAAGCGAAAATGAAACTAACATAATTGACTTCTGTACGTTACTTATTTTTCTACCAAATAGTTTTCGTCAACCATTTACCTTAAATGAACAGACGTAGCCAAATGCCGCGATATAACATTCAAAGTTTGGAAACAATATTTTTTTCCCACTTGGAGATATTTTATGTGACGAAATTAATCGACGGAGTTTTTAATAGGAATGTTTTTTTTTTTTTTTTTTTTTTTTCATTTGATTTTTTTAGACAACCTTTTAAACTTCATTTGCAATTTGTTTTATACAATATTTTTCATTGTACCTTTATTTGAAGATTTACAAATGTTAAAACTAAGATTTTCTGATTTTGAGTCATCAAAATATTGCAAACTTTATAAGATTATTACCTTCTTAAACAGATTCCATTAGTAATTTGTTAAAAAAATACTGGAAATACTACCGCTGTATCAATGATGCAGGAGCCCCAACGAATGTTATTACAATTCCACTTACATGGTGCTCATATCTGAAAAAGGGCCACAAAGGAATTCGGATACAAGGCCCACTCAGAGCTGTTTTGTAATTTCATATATGTTTTTCTTTAAACCTTCACTATAACTGCAGTCAATCGGCTTGAGTACATAAAACATAAAATTGTATTGCAGAAACTCGAACTTAGGTCATCATACTGGCCAAGCAAACGCTCTGCGAGGGATAAATGCTGATCAAATTAGACTAAGCATCAGTGAATGAGCAAAACAGACAGAGGGCTCAAATACATGTTGAGGAAGCAAGTTGTCATAAGATTGTAATTATTTTTTCAAATTTTACTTTCGCGTTGATATAGTTCAGCTCTTTTTATGTCAATTACTGTTCGTATTGTATTTTTCAATTTATTTTTAAGCACAGAATATTTACTTTGGATAATTTTTATGTATAAACTACTAAATTTAATTCTGTACACTATGTATGTGTTTACGAGTAGTATACCGATTAAAATCTTCCACCTACCGTAAAATCCGGCTTATAACGCACACTTTGAACACAAAAAATAAGATCGAAATTTAAAGGTGTGAGTTATATGCTGGGTATAAAAATGAGGGCTTTAAAAATTAAAAAATAAATGAGCATAAAAAAGTGAAACTTCTAAATATTTCGAAATACTATTTATTTAAAAGACATGACATTCTTATTGAACTTAAACGGTAGTAGTTCTAAAAGTGTACTATTTTTGCAATTGCTTAGATAAACACCTTGAATAAATCGCTTCTAAACATAACAGCATTGCATTTGTACATTTCAAGTTTCTTCGTAAAAAAGGTGGTGCACATTATATAGCGAATATACCTAAAATTTAAAACTTGCAGCTTGAAATTATGGGTGTGCGTTATATGCAGGACTTTACGGTATATTTTATCTTTCTCCAATGAATCTACATTAAATTAATATATAATTTTTATGGTACTTGTATTTTTTCTTTAGTCGGCCATTTACCTAAAATCAAAAGTTATCGCCAAATACTGCAATATGCATTCAATAAGGGAAGAACATTCTATGCTTGTTTGTGCACAATAATAATACTTTTTGTTGCACTTGGTAGTGAATTTTTCCATGAAATAGTTACTGTAGTTTTTAATAGTTGGGGCAATAACATTAGACTCACGAAATATCTATTTTGTGTAATTTCAAAATTTTATTTGGTGTTACTGTGAAATATAAATGGAAAAATTAAGATTTTCTGATTTATATTTTGTGTTTGTTTTGATATTTATGTATTATCGCAACCATATTGGCAACATTAGCACTTAATTGCCAATTCACCGTGTATGATGCAAACAAAATCGGGGTTGATATAGTTGCAACAGTACCCAAGAACTTTTGTTTGCAACTTTTTTTGGTGATTTTATCAAAATCATAATTTGTTGTTAATAATTGGTTTTTGATAGCTTTTTATCATTTAAGTTTGTTATATCTAGCTAGCTGTACCCAATCATGTTTTCCTGTGGCTCAGTCTGGTTAAAAAGAAAGAAAAGAGAAAGCACACATTTCTAATATCTTTAACCATTTGCACTTGAGGTATGATTTTTTTTTATAAAAAAATGTGGAAATATACATTAACAAAACTTTTCTAAACAGATTTCATTTGTAATTTGTTAACAGAATACTCCCAAGTTATGGTTTTTTTGTCATGTTATGAATCTAAAATTATTTGCATTGTCTCCATGGGGGAGGTGCTAAGTTTGAAAACAAATTGAATATGACTCTTCCTGAGGTCAAAGGGTTAATTTTACAATGCTTATGAGTAGACATTTTGTGTTGCTTCATTGTCTGTATATATACAGAAATTGTCTGCTGTGCCTGCTTTTAGAGTAGTAGTTGCCATTTTTCAACACTTCACGAACCACTTAATGTATAACTTTATAATAAGCGTTTTACTAATAGGATTGACCTCTATGTGGTGGAGCACTATAACTATATTTATGTCTTTATTTAATCTTCTATGCCCTGAAAATAAGCGGTAAAATCCTAGGAGAGCCCAAACCCTTGGCGACAAACCAAAAAAGGCGCCAAGCCAGAACAAGATGGTGCCAAGCGAAAGCGACAATGGTGGCAAGGAAATATAGCGGGATAAGGTGGATGCATAATGAAAATATATGTAAGCAATACAGAAATTAAACACTTGAGATAAAAAAATATAAAAACACCACTTGCTTTCTTACTGCTGATCTTTTCCGAGTGGAGGGGACAGCGTAACAACAGATTTTAAAAAAGTCTTAAAGGTCTCATCTCTAAGCGAATGATCGTGTGAATGCCGCCATATTCATTCTGCGAGGTAATGGTCGAACATACATTCGGTGTGGCTGGCACAATTTCGAAGAAAGCGTTTTACTGCCGACCATGTTACATCATGCTGATCATTACATTTAGGACATTCATAACTGGAAGCAATCAATCCTTCCTTCATACACCATTCAATCAATTCTTTCTTACCTTTCGCATTCAACAAAGTAAAAAAATTCTAAAGTAGATTCCCTCACACGCGCAACCAGCCCGTAGACCAACAGCAAAATGAAATTCGAAATGCGCGCCCACAAAGTACGAAAATGGTAGAAATAATGAGGGTTGTCGTATGTAGTGTTTAAAAAAGTAGGGTTACCAAGATGGCGCAATTATCGCCATCCAAAGTAATTTGCGCCAAGGGTGTGGGCTCTTCTAGGAGTGAACCAAATAAGCTTCATGAAAAGCAACAATCAACAAACTGAAGCGTTTTGCCTACAATTTTCCAAAAAATGGTTGAGGTTACCAAAAATCACTAACCTCAGGAATTATGTTTTTTTGTTTAGTTATTTCAGTAACTAAAAGCTTTTAGTAAAGAATAATTTGCATTCCGTAATATGTTTTGTTCATCTTTTTTTAAACTGAGTCTTCATAAAAGTATAAATAATTTCCCAATTTTTCTGCATACCATCCAAAATTTTTCACGCATCACCAATTGGTGACTGCTGCTCTGTAACGCACATCAGTAATTATGTATTAGCATCACATCAGTAATTATGTATTAGGAAAATTTGTGCCATGTATATCGTACCTTAATATCTAAACAATATTCTAACATTTTTTTTTATGAAAAAAGAAATGGAGGGAAAATGTTGTGATTTGCATGGCGGTAATTTGGCTGTGGTGATGCTAATATTTAAGTACACAGATAACAAATAATTGTCCATGTGAAAAGCTGTCTGTGTCTAGATATAAGCCACTCTGTTTTAAAGATAGGCCCTTAACTTTGTTGATAACAATTGCTAATACTAATCGAATTGTGAATTGCAAAAATACTCCCATCATTATTAACACTTTGTCGTAGTTTTCTGCTGCAAAATCCGTGTTTATATTGGCATTTTCCTTGCGTATTTGATTAAAAATACCTTCAGCCTCTCATTGCGTTGAATTTCAGTTGTGATAATTGATGCACGTTTAAAGTTAAATATTTCATTAGCATTTTTTATTTTTTGCTTTTCTTTTTGTTTCTGATTTTTTTTTTTTTCATGTTTTGAAATTTTATATGTTGTTGTTTTAAGTTTCTATTCTTTTTAAGTGTAGTTTTAAGTTTTTAAGAAATTTTATATGCTTTGTTTGAATTTTTTTTCTTTTTAAGTGCAGTCAATTGGCTTCACTAGATAAAAATAATGCCTTGCGGGAAATCAAACTTAGGTTGTCATACTTACAAGGCAAAAGTACTACAATGAGTGTAATTGCACATCAAACTGAGAAAGAATAGATATCAGCAAACGAGAAAAGCAGACAAAGAATGTCACAAACACAGGCTGAGGGCGCAGCAAAGCAACATGCAGCCAGACTTGAGGAAGCACATTTGCGAGCACATCATTCATGTTTTACAATATCAGAAAGATGTTAACCAAAAACAGCACATCTGCGTCAAACATGACTTTGTGGTGAGGAATCACACAGTAACAGTCAACTTGCATTCCGGTACAACCCAGTGGAAGATTCTAGGTTCAGGCAGCATGTTCTCATTTATACAATGATGGAAGTGTATCCTTATTACAATGTTCTGGAATTTAAGGGATAAACCAAAGGAATGTTTTTTACCACTGAAAAAATTAAACTGCCTCAACTCAGAGAACAGAGCTATTACAAATTTTGCTTGCTAGATATACTGTGGAATCAAAACATTTCCTATATGACATCAGGAAATACAATTCATGTTTCCAAGTGACATTGTTTGGATAAATGTGCATTTGTGAACACACCTCTGATTTGATAAAAATATCCATAAGCATTGTAAAACTAACCCAATTCCCTCAATGAATCCAGAGTGGAGCCAATTAAAATTTATCTTCAAACTTGAGGTCGCCACTTTAAAGACAATGTAAATAAATTTAGGTTCATAACATGACATAAGGGCAAAAATAAGCTGTAATAACTTCAAACATTTGGTTAACAAATTATAAATATCAGTTTAAGAAAGTTTTTCGTATATATATTTACACATTTTTTTTATAAAAGATCATGCTTGCAATGCAAAATTTTTAACATACTGAAAATATGCCCTTTCTGTTTAACAAGACTGAGCCACAGCAATGCGTGGCAGGGTACAGCTAGTATATATATAAAAATGTTGTGTTGGTTTGTGAATGCTCGCATAACTCAAAAAGTTCTGCATGCATTAATCTGAAATATTGACAGAACGTTGCATTTGACTCCGGTCAGGATCTTATAAACTTTTTATTCCGAAATTCTCTCTAAATTTTTTAAAATTTAATTTTAAAGTGATTTTTTGGTGTTTTGACGTCATTCGATGTCACGATTCGCTCTGAAATCAAAAATTTAAACTTTACGCTTAGATTTTTCTAAATTATTGTAGAACTCTTCTTTGTGGTTATGTTTTTGGATTGTCATATTTATCTATTTTTTGTCCTTTGATACGTAATTAGGATTATGTATCAAAGGACAAAAAACAGATAAAAATTATTTTTAAAAAATTATTCATTCATGAACTCAAATTTTGTTTTGTAGGTTTGGCAACAGTCAGATAGCATTATCGCGCGTAGCGTTAAATAAAGAGCACTTTTTGAGTTCCTCACACCCTCGGGCATTCCTCTTCGGCACGGTCAAAGGAAAAGAGGTTGCTTGTCATTGGTAGATGTGCAATGACGTCATTATTCTGGGTTGCCTGGTTTGGCGTTATAGCATTTTTCTATGCCGTAGTGGTTCATTGAAACATAAAAGTTTTGTCCCAATTTGGGAGATTGTTTTTCAGGCAGTTTTTTCTTCCGTGTCTTGAGTATAATAGCTAAATTCCCTTGCGTATGAAATTTTCACTGTAAAAATAACAATCGGTTCTTTTTTTTCATTCACGTAAATCAAAATATTTTTTTTAATGGATTCAATTTTGTAGAAGAAATATATATTTGAGCTTAGTAAATGAGGAACTCAATTACAAATAAAAAAATTGTTATATAATTTTTAATAATCCATTTACTGTAATTAATAATACTTTGAAAATGAATTACATGTTTCGAGTTTTATCCTTATGTAAGAAAAAAGAAGTCACTTATAAATAAAGAAAATTTATGTTTTTTTTTATAATATATATTTATTGGTAATATTAATGTACATTTTAAAGGTAAATGAATTCGTTCTTATATCAGAATGAATTTGTACAGGCAAGTGATATTTTAAATTATTAGCTTAATTTCATTTTTGTAATTAGTTATTTGTTTTTTGTGTATGTGTGAAAGACTCATTTATTCACATTTCTAAAAAAATTCGTCTAATACTCTGTTTCCTTTTAAATTTTAGAATTAAATATACTGCAAAAATTTTAGCTATTATAAACTTAACTATATAAATAAACTTATACATAAATTTTTATTTTCTATCTTTAGTAAAATACTATAAATAAAGTGATTCGTGGCTATTGTATAAGAAACACCTCACTGTTCTAACTTCCACATCACATCCATATTATTCGTTCAAGTTATCATCAACACATTTATTCACATAATTCTCAATTTTTGCAATTATTTTAGAGGTTTCCTCTTCTAACATGCTCACACATACAAATCTTCATTCAGGGTTTAAATCAAAAGTCCTGAAATAGAGTACCACTTGAATCCCTTCATCAGGGGTTTGTTATAGAGAATAGTTTGTTTTTATAACAGGCAAGTATAATGAAGATATAGTCATTAATGGAATTTGGATTCATCTTAAGAAGTATTTACTGATCGATGTTGTGTCACTCTCGAAGCACATCAATTTTCTCCTTTCCTAAAGTATGTTTCCTCCTGTAAAGCTACTGCTCGAGAATTAATACGAAAATATGACATAAAATAATACGTTTTCGAGCAAAAATAAAAATTAGCCATTAAATTATAATTTCCAAAAACTTATTTAGATTTTGCATATTATTTTAAAAGAATTTTCACACACTAATTATTGACTTTCTTATAGTTACAATTAGAGATAATCAAGAAAGTATAAAACGTAGCAGAAATTATATTTAACGAAAACTCTCTCTCTCATTTAGAAAAATTTCTTTTTCCAACATTTTCATTCTTAGAATATATATATACATATAGTAGTAGTAATTTAAAGTTTATTTTAAAATATCCAGAAATGGGCTTAATTTTCGAGAAATATATATCTTTATATTCACGTGTGTTCTGGTATCGTTTTAAAATGTATTTGTACTTTCTTTCCATTTTATTTCGTTATTTATGAGCACAATGGCGTTGGAAGTATAAAGTACGCACTCAGTAAATTTTCGAAACACCACTAATATTATACGAAAATGTAAGAATTTTTTTAAAAAAATTATTATTTGTCAGTTATAACCCAACAAACTAAACATATATGTCTGAAATAAAATAACCGTAACAGTTATAGAAACAATTAATTACCGTAAAAGCCGGCGTATAACGCACTATTTGAACACAGAAAATAAGATCGAAATTCATGAGTGCGCATTATACTCTGGGGAAAAAATGTTAACTTTAAAAATAAGAAAAAAGCTCCTGGAAAAAAATTAGACTTCTACATATATCGAAATATTGTTCAGTTAAAAGAAATCAAATTCTTTATCAAATGTAGATCTGGAAGAGTACACTATTTTTTTTTTCTAATTTTTTTTCTTGGAATAATACTTTGAATAAGTGATTTCTAAACATATAGAGCCAGGACTTCGAACCGTAATTTTTTTTGTTCCAGTTCAACTATAAAAAAAAATATCGTTTCTCTTCCGGTTTCCGTTCTGCCAAAAATAATGGTTTTCGGTTCAGATCTGAATGAATAATTTTACTTTACGTATATTCTTATTTGTACTACAAATATAATTCTATCGTAAACAAAAATTAAATTCTATCAAAATTTGGAAGACTTTTTTATTTTAAAAAGTCATCAGCAAGTTCATTCAACTGAATTAAATTTGATTTCTACAAGTAGTTGCATCAAGAACTGAATCAGAAAGTACTAGTGAACACAGTGGCGTACCTACCAATGGGCTAAGCGGTGCCATGCACCAGAGCCTTCAACCTCAAGCGGGGCCCTCGCACCCTGACCAGCAAGCAAGTCGAACTTGCGATAATTTCTCCCACATTTAATATATAAATATAAAAGGTTACAACATAACTGTAATCAGGCCAACTCAGTTAAAATTGCACAGTAGTGAATAAGTTCAAGCTAATCAATCACTTAAAAAACGGCAGATACCTGTGGAGGCCTTTTTCACGTTTTGAGTGTAAATTATTGGAAGAGGGGATTGATCTTACATTGATTTTCAAATGTAATGGTTTTTATTGCTATGTTAATAAAGAAAATTCGATTATTGTGAATTTTTCGATTTATTTTTGGACTGGGGCTAATTTTTTTCTGAGCTGCACATTTGGAAACTATTGTATTACCATACGTCCTAAAAGGGAAGATTGTGTTTAGAATTAGAATGACGCGTGCATTATATTTCTTAAAATATTTTTGAAGTTTATTTATTTTCATCACACAGAGATCAGAGCATTTATCTTAGAATTTCAGCAATGTTATACTAACTGATACATCAAAAGAATTATAATTTATTGTAACTTAAAAATAAGAAGCTAACAAGTTTAACTTCTATCCATAAAACTAATAAAATAACCTTTTTATATGAAAGATGAAAAAGTAAGAAATAAATGTGTTGTAATTAGTCATAAAAGAACAATTAAACACGAATAAGAATAGTTTTTTCCTTATATAAATAAGTTTACCAAGATACATGAATGATTTGCTCCTTGCTGACTTAAAGATATGTGTAGTCATAATTTTGTCTTATGTCAACTAATTGTTTGCGTTTTACTAATCAAGAATTTTTCTAAAAATTCAAAGGATTTGATATTTTATGCTAACGAAAGCAGTACATTACAGTTGGAAAAAATTTTAATTTTACATTTATTCACTTGTGTATTTAAAGGATTTATTTTTAAGAACATGCAAATAAATCGATAGTTTATTAATGTCTCATTCAGAGGAAACATGAGGGATATCGCAATGAGACGGACCTCATTATTTGAATAACAATCAAGTAACGAGGATGATATCCGACCTGGAACCCAGTCGATTATGTTATGACGGCAATGAAAGTACTTTAAGCCTTTAGAAAGTTAACGTGTATTAGAGCCCTGCTAGATGATGGAATCCTCAATTGTGATCACTCGGCTACCACAGCTGTAAAAACATGTGGAATCTACAATGTGATACTGTTTAACAAGTAACATTTATTTATGATTTTGAGATAAAGTATTAAGTTAACGCCACATTCCTGCCATTTATCACATTTACCTGTCATTGTTAATCGATTATCATAATTTTCAGCATACATAGGAACAATTAGATCAAAGATGAACATTATCATATAATTTTAATCCTTGAAAAATGCTTGGTGTAAAAATCTAAACTTAATCTTAAGATTCAATAATTATTATGAAATCTAATGCATCAAAACAGAATGAATTATCGAGGCAATAAAAAAATGACATTTATCAATGTTTTTATTCTTTTAAGAAAGTAAGTATACAAAAATTCTTAACAGAGTGTTGTATAAATAACTAATTAATTCTCAGAGAAGCAATTATAAATTGATTAACCACAATATAGCTTAGTTGAATATTAACATGTCTATTGGTATACAGATGTTCAATAGTTATAAGATTTTTTTAACTCACATATAGTTAATGTAATTTTGTTATTTGTTAAAGAATTATATATGTGTCTTAAAGCAAATATTTTCCATTATAAAAAGATAGAGAGCTTCAGAGTACTATATGATTATAAAATAGCCCATTATCGATTTGAGATTTTACATTATGACATAGAGAGACAGGCAAAAATTTTGCTTTTTCTTTCCATTTTTAAATTCATTGTATGTATCTAAATGTTCAAATAATTATATTATTATTTGTTTTTCAAAATTAATTAATTTAAGAGTTAACACGATAATTTGAGTTTGTATGTACGAAATTACTGCGTTTAACAGAATAAAAATAAATCTATAACATTTTCAACATTTACTGAAAATCAAAATATAAATAAATTTTACCTTGATAAATTAATTTAAATTTGCTTTAGGTTATTATACCTTTGACTGAAATGAAATAAGCGTTTCCTTTTTTGTGCAATAGTTATCATTGTGATTAGTGTTTTATATAATATAATCAATGTTTTATACTATTTCATTCAATGCCTTTTAATAATACTGAAAAAGAAATCTTGGTGGAATGTGGTTTAAATTCGTAGGAAATGTCTCCTTTAAAAGGAAAAGAAATCTTTTGAACTGAAATCAGTAGTAATTATCACAGGCGATTTCCAAACACAAGTTTCTCTAAGAAAAGGAAAATGGGGACTTTCAAACTTAGAAAGTTCTACAGTATTGGATAATTTAAAAAAAAATTATCCAATCCAAAATATCTGAAAAAATAAATATAATCTGAACGTAGTCGAACAGATAGTTACATTTAAATTAAAATAATATGTTCGTTCTTTTTTTTTTCGCCTATTTATTCGTGAGTCACGCATTTTATGTACAAAATAGTCTAAGGCTGTTGAACATTTGAAACTCTGAATACAGAATAAGATGGTTCATGTAAAAATATGGAAAGCAAGTCGTCAAAATCGTTTTATATCAACAAAAAATGCTTCTCCCCGTTGATTATTGTTGATCCTTCAGTTTTTGGTCATTGTTGATTATCATATGCCTATTTGGTGTAAGAAAACCTAGAAATGCACATCTGCCTTCTTATAAATCTTCTAAGGTTACTTTCAAGTAGCCGGAAAACTATTCTCCCTCTTATTGCCGTAATAAATCTTTGGAAAGGGCATTTCCTTTTCTGTTAAATTGTCGGACATAGGATAAATAGAAACTATGCCGACAAAGCCCTCTAAAAAGGCCCTCTTCTACTTACCCGGTCACTTTAGGGGACTGTTCAAACGAAAGAGGGGGGGGTGATATTTGAAGCTAAAGTCTTTCTTCGTTTTGAAAAAAGTAAAGAAAAATTGTTGTCACAGTTATCTGCAACTCGATTGAGGAGTCAGTGCGTTGAGAAGGAAATGTTTTTGTAATTGTTTTGAATGTTGATCGAAGGAGTTGTCTTCGTAGGAATGTTTTGGCTCTACCTTACGCACAAAATCAGTTCATCATCGCACAAAAATCAGAGCAGTAATCTTAGAATTTAGGCATTATGCAATTCTTTTGAAATTTTAAATAAAAAGTAAGGATTATCCAAAGGCTAAGAATATAACTCTTTTTGTACAAAAGTCGAAAAAAAAATTAAGAAGCCCAGTATTTTGTCATTACTCGCAAAAGAAACAATTCAGTACAAAGAAGAAGAATATAATCCTTTTATGTAAACAAGTTTACCGAGATACATGAAGCTCCTCGGCAAATTAAAAATGTTTGTAGTCATAATATTTTGTCTTTGATACCAGCTTATTGTTTGTACTTTACTATCAAGTATTCTAAAATTCAAGAGCATTTCCTCTTTTTTACAAATGAAAACAATTTAATACTGTTGAAAAAAAAAATATAATCTTAAATTTCTTTTGTGTATTTAAAGAATTTATTTTTAGGAACACGTAGATGCACCACGAAAGGAATCCGCTTACCAAATTTTAAGACTGTACGTCTAATAGTTTAGAAATGGAAATATTTATCAATAACGCCCCTTAAGCCCCCGCAACGCCACTTAGGAAGCTATTTTCACAAAACCCATCTTATAGCAGATCTCTACTTAATGAATGGAATCTGCTTACTCAATTTCAAGATTTTACGTCTAATAGTTTAAAAAAGGAGTTAATTGCCTATAACGCTGCTTAATTCTCCGCAAACTTGGGGTCGATTTTCACAAAACCCATTTTGTAGCGGATCTGTACTCTATGAAAGGAATCCGCTTATCAAATTTCAAAACTGTACTTCTAATAGTTTAAAAATGGAAATAATTATGCATAACGCCCCTTGGAGGTCAATTTTCGTAAAAATCATTATGTAAGGTATCTCTACTTTATGAAAGAAATCTGTGTACCAAGTTTCAAGACTGTACATCTAATAGATTAATAATGGAAATAATTATCTATAACGCCCCTTAAGCCCCCGTAACGCCCCTTGGGATTAGATCTTTGCAAAATCCGTTCTTAGCTGATGTCTACTCCATGAAGGGAACCTACCTACCAAATTTCAAATATGTAGGTTTAATAGTTCCGGAGATATCGTGGATTAGTCAGTCAGTCAGTGAGTGAGTCGCTTTTCTCCTTTATATATATAGATGGTACATTAAAAATTTTTTTAGATAATATACTTGTTTGTTATTAACTTACGTTGCAGCATATCTTACCCATCGAAAAAAAAAAAAAAATAGAAAGAAAAAGAGAAAAAAAGAATGTTGAGGAATATACACTGTATTTACAAAAAAAAATAATTTTATTTTAAAATTAATGAGCTTTAAGGACATTTTCTAATTTAAAGCATACAAGTAATTTTAAGCATACATTATTTTATAACAAGACTTTTTAAACTTACATCACCACATGCGGACTTAAATTTAATTATGCATAAAACATGTTAATTTTGTTTGAGTTTTTTTATTTGAAAAAATACTTTGTTTCATAATACGTTTCATATCTTTGAAATGCACCAAAAATCCCTTCAGGTGCAATTTTCCGTGTCTTTTCTTAAATGTTTCTAGTCATCCATTGCTACGTAGAAATTGGTCTTATCCCAATACCTTAACAAATGGAAAAGCTTTCTCTATTACGAAAGGCTCAGAGATCAGAACATTTTTATCTTGCATTGTATGTATCCACTTCATAACTGCCTCGTCGAAATCTTCATGGACACATGTTCTTCTACGTTTTGAACAAGAATTCAATGAATCCTAATTTCGAAGCTTATCTCGATTTCTTATAATAGTTGATAAGCTGTTTGGAGGAAAACCAAATGTTAAAGCCATGTCCTCTTTTTGACGCCTTTATCTACTTCCTGAAAAATTAAAAAAAAAATTTCATGCTCAAGCACTTACGAACTATCAGAAACGAAGTTACCAGTACGACTGATCAACACTACAAATGAACGGAAATTAGTTCAAGGACACGGAGACACGATGCAATTCCACTGAGGGTGAAAGAGGATATCGAAGATGTTTCTAGTGAAAAGTAGTACTTCTTGGATGAAACTCCCAGAAATCTATTGCTCTCGGCGCGCTAAAAAAAAAAAAAAAAAGCAGTTCAAGATTTATGAGAACCATAAAATGTGTTAAGAGAGAATAACTTAAAATGTCCGGAACTACTTTAAAAATAAGGAGAAAAAAATCCAATCACAAGAAAAAAAAATTGTTGCATAGAAAATGCACTTCACTATAGGAAGTTTATTTTATGAAGAAAATCCTGAAATGCGCGTAGAAAAATTCGCTATATAGAGGTTCGTTATATGGAGGTTCGACTGTATATATATTTTTTGATAAACAGTAGAAACTTTTCCCCTGTCTCATTACTTAGAACCATAAATCTCTCCTTCTCCTGAACCCTTTAACCGCTTCCTTTACACATTTTTTTGAAAAAATTGCAAAAAATCATCACATTTTTTAATTTTATTATTAAATACAATGAAATGAAACAAAACAAAATATGTAGGTTTTAAGTTGAGTTTTTTAATTTTTTACAGGCGTAAAAACATTTAGTTTTAATATTAGTTTACTATCCCGAGTTATATCTGGCAAATGGAAAAAAAAGTTAAATATTAGTCTTAATATGATTGATTTTGAAACAAGGGACAACACAAAATGAGATACCTGACATTCTGTAAACTGGTATCTAGTCTCGTTTCTTACTGGCTTATTTCTGGAATCTCTATTACAGGAGCACAGTCACGGGAACACTGTCTCGTTGGATTTGATTTTTTTCAGATGCAGGAATAACATCTGAAAAATGCATTGAGGTTAACCTGAGTGGTGAAGGACTAATGCTGGGTTTTCCTGATGTGGCAGAAAACTCGTCACGATGATTTTCTGAAATTAGTTTTTCAGTCAGTTTCATTCTAAATTGTTTAGGTGATCATGAACCTCCTGATTTACAGTACAAAATGAAGGAATTTCACAAGGCCAAATCCAATAAATGGAAGAAAATCTTAGTATTTTCCTCTCTTTTTCTGGATGTAAAATAAGGAGCTAAATGCTGGTCAACTTTATCTACACCACCCATTTGGTCATTGTAGTCAACTACACATTTAGGCTTGGACTTTGTCTCTCCCCGTTCATTTGTTACATCCTGCATTTCGATTGTATGTATTGTGGAAATTAAACTAACATCCTTCTTATCTTTCCATGTAATTACAGTTACTTCCCTCTCTAATACCCAATAATTTCTCCTTTTTTAAAAAAATTTCTTTGTCTTTAGATCTCGAGATAAATCTCTTCTATTCAATCGAAATGTTCCACTCACATCAATCTTCCTTTTAACCAACGTATCAGCCAAACCGGGCGGGATAAAAATTGTCCTAACTGCCAACCAAAGCTGAGCGTTTCCTTTCATTTCTTTCAGGCCGAGTAAAACCGTGATAAAACAAATCGTACAGACAAATTCCGCTCGGGATAATAATTAGCTGTAATATATACTAACCCGAGATAATCAGGCAAGCGGTTAAAGTTCACTACATATTCCCTTTGAAAATTTAACAAAATAATTTTAAATATCACCATTAGACATGATGATGAACATAAATATACAAAGAAAAGAATTTAGCATTTTCCAATTTCGAGAAATTTACGGTTTCACAGTGAAACCAGTGAACCTTAACGGTCCATTTTTCCTATTCGAACTAACTAATCCAAAAGATCATTCAGAAAAAAAATCTATTATTTTAAAGCCATAAAACTTTTATATTTTAACGAAATCAATAAAGGAAAAATATTTTTAAAGTTTTTAATTGTTTTTTTAAAAGTTTTCTGCACTTTTATAATTTTATACAAATTTGGACATAAAATTACATACTAAAAAAATTTATATTCCTTAATATATATAAAAAATTGCTAGTCCATATAAATTTTCCATCTATAATTTTTAAGAGAGAATATTTATATCCATTATGTACACCCACACAGGGTCGCATTTAGGCAGGGTGGCAAAATTTTAGAGTGCGGACAAGTATTGTTAAATACAAAAATTTCTCACTATAATTTTTAAAGTAAATAAATATTTTACTAAGATATGCAATAAACAAATATTGCTTCAAAATGTCAGCTCTGCTTCTATTCCTAAATTCTCTAAATCCCAAAATTCGCTAAGCTTTTTCGAAGTATTGGATTCATTAACAATAACACTCATTGTTAAAAGTTCCTCCCGATCTGACCCAAATAATGTATCTATTTCTATAAGATTTTTGTTTAGACGTGTAATTCTACCTGTAACTACTTGATAATAATAGTCCACGCCAATAAGAATTGATATTTCTTTATCGTTAAATTCATAAGAATCAGCTAATTGTACATTTTTAAATATCTAAATTTTTTTTTTTTTTTTATCAGGGGTTGGTAAATGTGTAATCGAAATATGTTCTGTCTCGACCGCTTCCATTGCAATGTACAAATTTGGATCATTCCTGTTTTTCAATTTTATTTTAACTATATTTAAGGTTTTTATTTCAGTTTCTTTAGCACCAAATGTGCAAATGGAAAGGTTTTCTTTTCTAAGAATTAGAAAGTTAAATTTCTCAGAAGTACTCTTTAAAACGAACCTTCTTTGTGAACCATTATCTAAGAATAAGAATAATCTAACAACTTCTTGTTCATTTTTGTCATCTATTAACTCAGCACATATTTGTAATAATACACTATTTACTTCTGTTTTAAATACTGCTGAAACTATATTATTTGTGTCACTTTTTGGAGAGAAATCGTCACCGTGCCGATTTCGAAAACATATTGTGAAATGGTGGGAGCCATTACAAATAGGACATGACTCTCTTTTCGCACATTCCATTGATCTATGACCGGGCATGAGGCTCAAATAACATCCCCTTTTTTCTTAAAATTTCTCTCTTTTCGTTAGCGCTTAAGAAATGGCAGGCCTCGAGTTCATGACCTTTGTTGCAGTATAAACATTTGCGACTTCTATGCGATTCACAGTGAAGGAAAAGGAGTTGGTTCGGGGTGTTCTGTCATCGGATTTCTCTTACGATGTCCGGGGAAAAAGGAGCTTTTATTTTTGTTCTCTTTAGTGGTGGAGGGGAATAATGACATGGTTTATGATTGTTTATTTGAGAGGCTTGTTCCAGAACTGGAATTTCCAAGTTCATTAACCGCAAAAGAGCGCTTTGGTTAAACCCTTAGTCCAGGGGGTCCAACCCAAAAGAAATTGCAGGCCACTTCGGAAAAATATTATAATCTCGCGGGCCACACATAAAAATATGTACCTTTATATCAAATTTGGAAACAAAAAAACATTTATTGGAGTGAAAATTTAAAACTTTTCTTTTTAGTGTACAGGATTTAAAACCTGATAATTAAATTGCGGATTCTGTTATAAATCATGATTTGACATATCTGTACAAGAATTATTTACTACACAAGCTTGGGAAGAAGTAGAAAAAATAATTACATTGAAACAAAACTTTTGGCGTTGCAATCATTGTGAAAGTGCAACGACTTAAAAAAAAATATGGTTCAGTGTGATGATTGCAGTTACTGGTAACATTGGAAATGCGTCAATTTTAAGAATGGGTCAAAAATTAAAAATTGGCTTTGTCCAGATTGTTCTATAAAGTAAAAGATTGCGATTAAGAGAGTTATGGCTCCTGGCGATACCTCTATAAAAAAACGCATCGAGATTCCTACCTCATGGCGATGTAGAAACGGGATCAATATCATAAATATTTCTAATATGCATTGCTTATTTCCCCCATTTAATTAATTATTTTAAGAGAGAGCTGCCAAGAGCTGGGAGGCCCCTGATCACCCCTAAGATGTTCTCCCTCAAAATTGGGGTGGAACCCAGCCAAAACGTACTGTTACCTGAATGGTACTCAAAGCTACGGCTAACGACAAGCGTACTTGTAGCCCTTTGCAGCGATGAATTTCTTGGGCCTCGATCTGACATCGTCAGATAGGTGGCATTAGTAACAACAGAGAGAGAGCAACATTATTTCATAACTTATTATTTAGTGTACTAACTCATCAATAAAAAAAATGCTCATTTCTTACATATTAATTAAAAGAAAAATGTTTTCCAGTGAGGATATGTGTTCAAAAATTATACTTTGGATAATATTTAGGATATTTAATTCCTTCTTAGGTCAACAAAGAAAATCTTTTATTTTAGTTACTTTTTATTAAATAGTTACAATTAATATAAATATGTATATACATATGACAGACTTACAATATTAAGTGACAAACTAGAAAGCGATTTTCCTTGCAATTTTTCATTTTCCTTTTTATATATGGTGTTAGACTATTTTTTTTTTTTTGTTTGTTACTATTTATTCATTTATTGAATTTAATTATTCCTATAAAATAGTAATGTAAAAAAGAAATCACATTCTCAGAAATTAGGCCATCCCAGGAGGGATTCGAACCTACGACATTTGGATTAAAAGTCCAACGCGCTATTCATTGCTCAACAGGGGCACAACGAACGATTTTCCTTTCTATATATGCTGTTGGACTATTATTTTTTTTTTTTACTTTTTATTCATTTTTTAAATATAATGAATGAATTAATATTTGAAAAAAAAAAAAAGAAACAATGGTATTAACATCAAGTGTCATCCACTGCTAGTTTAAAAGATGTATTTGAACTTCAATGGATGAATAGAAAGTATTTTATTAACGATTGAAAAAGAGTGAACTAGTAGTAGGAATTAATAAGAAATAAACAACATAAAATATAGGCATTCCTTTAATATAGTTAAATAAAAAATTAAGATTTTAATGAGAATTTTGCCCTTGTAAAGTTATACTTAATGACGCAATATCAGGGATATAGTTTGTGATTTTCAATTTAACAATGATTCTAATGTTGAGTTGTTACGTGGGGGGATTCAGATTTTATATCAGAATTTTTTTTTTACCCAATTACACCAATTTTTTTAGAATTTAAATGGATAGGCTGGTTAAAGAAATATATAGAACAAAATACTCAAAGACTATTACATTTTTGAAAAACTTTTTTCTTAATTAATGAATAATTTTGTATTTGTGTCAAAAAATATTTTTAAAAAAATGATTTATCGTGTAATTATGAAAAAAATTAAAAATTAATTGCTGAATCTAATTGTAAAGATGGAACTATATTTATTGAAAATTCGATAGAGAGTTTTCTCAACCGGTATAGTAACTAAATGTGATTATAGTTGGAAATAGATTCCAAAAAAATAAAAGAATATTCGATATTTATCATCTAGTTATTAGCCGTCATGTAGAAGTATTGATACACGTTAAATCTATTGAGGCTCAAACGTCTTCTCATTGGTGTGGTGAGGAAGTTAAGACAGGGGTGCCAGCTCAGGTGTCGTCCTCGTCACTTGATCATGGTTCAAAATTACGAGGTTCGTCGCCAAAAGTCCTCGTGTAGCTGAACAGAGCGACATTAATTGTCTCTCTCTCTCTCCAGTTATTGAGATTTTCATCGATTTGCAATTCTATAAACGATTTTAGAATATCTCTATGTATAAAGCTAATAATTTATTATATAATAATGGTATCTGTTTGCATTATAATCATTTGCTCATACTAAAGGGGAAAAAATGTTTATTCCTTAATATGTGTTCTTTGTACATTAAATTCTGTACTTTCAACTGCTTTTTCTAATTTGATCATTTATATTTTGTAATCAAATATTATTCCTTAACTCAGTAGCGCAACAGCCCATGAGAGCCAAGACCTGCTGTGCCCATCTCAGTATACGTGATCCTGGGCGCTGAGTTGCGTGAGCAGATGCTTCGGTCATGTGGTCAATATGACGCGAAACTCTCAGTGTTTAGTTCCCAAGCAAGCATGACACTCATTTATCGACCCACTGAAAGGATGAAAGGCTGAGTCAACCATGCCCAGCCCGGGGTTTGAAACTCGCACCTGTGGTGTGGAAGCGTGATGCACGACTACTCAGCTTCAATATTATTCCTAAAATAATATAATATTTTCTGTGTATATGTGTGATCAGCTTATACTTTTTATCAACATTGTAACATCTTTAAAATGTTTTACTTTGAGTGAGATTCAACGAGTTTGAAAACTAACGTTTTGTTCAAAATCTGTATGCCATCTATAAAATTTATAAAGTTTTTATTACATTTTATAGCATCAGAATCAATGTTAATACTTATATAAAAAATTTCTCTTAATTTTACCTTTTTCTATTACAAAGTGGTAAATGTTTACACAGTCTTTAAAATCTTAAGAATAAGTTAAGTGAATATTATCAGTTATAATTTCTTTCTTTGCCATATAAAGAAATTTTTGCATCTTAAAACAAATTTCCTTCAATCCAACAAATTTTAATTTTTAAAATCCTGAAACTCAATGTCAGCATCTCTTTTGTTTTCCAATTAGGTTGTATTAAGATGACTTAATGCCAAGGAATAACTTTCGCATTCGAAATAATCCAATCAAAAAAGCATGCGTTATTGCATATTAGAAATCATTAATTCCGTACAAACTCACCCACCCCTCCAAAAAAATTTATTACTACAGTTAATAATAAAACTTGTTACTTATTGGAAACTTAAATAGTTTTTCAATGTACATTCCATGATCATACTATAATTTCAAATATTTTTCCTCAGTTCCTTATGTATATAAAAATAAGCTAATTTTTAAAAAATAGCGCTTAATCCCATTCACGTTTGAGCAAAGAAATTACATCGATTAAAAAATGAAAAGGAGGTATATTAGCTGATTTAAATGTAATCATAAACAAGTATTACAGACATGAAAAATTAAAAACAATATTACTTTAGAATATCACTAATTAGGATTGATATCAATGAAGTTTAAAAAGGAAATGTAAATTTTTCTTAACCAATTCGTAAGAAAATAAAGATAAACTAAATTGCCTTTAAGGTTGATTAGCATTATAGTTATTTTTCGGATCTTAGGAAATAAAAATTTTGGCATATCCGGTCTAAAGGAAATGGGTGGAGTCGGAACTTCCTCAAGAATGCGTTGGCCGTCTCTTGTCCCTTCCCCCTAGAAGCAAAGCGAAGCAGATGTCTATCTCTTTTATGGCCCCTAAATTTCTGCCAAAGATCAGAGTGAGGGAGGTCTTTGGTTATTCGTAGTGTCATTGAATATACGTCACACAGGCTATAAAGAAATATTTGTTTTTACTTTTTTTTCTTACACTGTGATATACCCCTTACAATTATAACTAATTAAATCGGGACCCAGGTTTATCGTAGTCATGCTATATCAAATACATTCTCTATACGTTTGAAACAAATTTTGTTACATAATGCTGTATTTTTTCTTTCTTAACTAAATTATCACAAAAATAAATCTCAGCCAATAATACAGTGGCTTGCAGATATCATCCAACATTAAAATACAGAGAACAGAATACTATGCAAAAGTTGAAATAAAAGCAAAGTAAACTTCGGCATTTTCGATAAAATTATTGAAAATGGTGTTTTACCAAATTTAATGCAGTCGCATACTATTGAAATTGAGGCACCACAAATCTAATGTTTCCGTGTTATTTAGCAACCAATATCACAATTAGTCAACAATGTATTATATTCTAATTTTAAACTATGTTTTAGATTGTATATATATATATATATATATATTCCAAAACTATTTATCAAAATAACAAATGTACTCGCGTATGTGATCAGTTGTATTAAATGTGTTTTTAAAAAAAATAATGTAGTTTTTGCATTGAATTTACCAAATTTGTTAAAAGTCATGTGTCTTACAAGTCCCAATTTCATGTAGCTTATCCTCTTTTTGTATGATATTTGGTTATTTGCACGCTTCTTTAAAAAGTTTATATTATATATAGTTTATATATATATATATATATGTACAGTAGTGCACACAGGAATTTTTCAAGGGGGGGGGTCCGGGGTCGAAAGTTCACCATTCTTGTATCAGGCTCATTTTGATTTTGTCGATTTTCGCGAGCAAAACACAGTAAAAAACTAATTATTGAATAAATAATTAGCATTAATTAATAAAATTAATCATTAATAACAAATACTTAATTAAATTTTACGTACTATATACTTAGAATTATAATCAATCGGAAAAAAATCAAGGGCTTTAGGGGGGCGGACCCCCCTTGTGTGCGCCACTGTATATATATATATATATATATATATATATATATATATATATATATATAATGCAATTATTTATGAAATTAAATGGCCTTTTATTTCAGAAAAAAATGCTACAGTTGCAATTTGATAAAAATTATCTGTGTCATCACCCATTTTGCGATATTCAATGCTTCACCATATTCTTTATCACTTTGCGTGATTAAATTTTTATACGTCATTATGAACTAGGATTGGCATAATTTACTGTATTTAACATTACATGAAAAGCAATTAATTTACACTAGAGGACTGTGAATATTATCTTTGACTCAAAAGTAATTTTTTCCCACTTCAGTATTTATCAAAAAGAGCACGGAAGAATAACAAATAGAAGTAATACTATTATATGGTTGAATAAATAAACTATTTTCAGAGTATATGCATGTTTTGAAGAGTTAAAAAGCAGAAAAAATAAGATTATCATCCTTACCCCCAGACACTAATCAGCAAGAATCACGCTTTTATAACTGTCTAAAAAGTTTGGGAGGAGGGTTGGAACTCAATAATTAAATTAAACAGGAATTTAAGTATGATGTCCATTATATAGGTAAACGTGTCTTAAAATTTTAGGGACATTCTTAGAAATAAAATTTTATTTTTATAATTAGATACATTTCTATGGAAAAACTCTATTTAAATTATTTAAAATTAGCAAGGGTATAAAATTACGGCCGGAAAATCTCGTAAAAAATTCTAATCACTTTTTCATAAAAAAAATTAAAACATGCTTTGTATACTTAAATTAATATAAATTTAGAAGTGCTCTTTTTTAGTAATTTGTCAATAATTGGCCGTATGATTTTTAACATAGTAGAAAATGCATCCCTTGTATTTAAAATAATTTACTGTAAAGAAACAATTGTGTAAAATTGTGGTTTCTATTATTGCTAAGGTAAAAAATATTTCAATAAACCTTTTCGTTCATTTTGTAGGCATTTAAATAAGGGAATTTATTTTTAATTCGGCGTTTTATAGTTATTTTAGAAGAGGAAACCATAAGAGAGTATCCTATGGTTTCTTACGGAACAAGAATTCTTGCATTTTAAATTTGTGAATTTTTAACTTTCTCTTTATAAGAAAACTTATTGCGTGTACATTAAGCATAGCGTGTAGAGAGAATTTAGGCTTTTCATACCATTTAATTAAAAACTATAACACAGGCAGTATGTAATTCAATTTTTGTCTTGTTCGAACTCGAATTTCATTAGGTACAAAAAAAGAATTGCTTTCACAAATATGTATTTATATATGAATAATTACTTTAGCGGTAACATATAATTGAAATCCACTTTTTCATTATTCTATTTGGCATAAATTTAGTAACAAATTGAGTTGAGTTTATGCATTATGTGTGTAGATATATGATTATACTATGGAAGGATATATACTAATTTCCGTTTGAAAATGAGTTTAATTTAAAATCTTATCTAGCTTGAAAGTATGAGAAAAAAATTGTTTCTAGTTAATTTTGGAAGTCTGCTTTTTTTATTTTTACAGAGAGAGAGTTTGATATAAAGTGATAAAATATTAAGCTTTTAAAAATTTTCCGTTTATATTAAACAAAAATATTAGAGAAACTCGATTCATTGTCAGAGTGAAAACCATAGCTTTCGGTCAATCCGTCATTCGACTTGTTTTATTAATAACAATTCAATATGTATATATATTCATAATGATACAAGTATTTACGATTACGTAGCGATCCAAATGTAATTTGATGACCCACAGAACCAGCGAAACAAATAACCGATTTAATAAAAATCTATCAATGAATATTCAGTGCACAAGCTATCTAAAATTATAAATAAACATTATATTTTGTAGAATAGAGAATTAAATACGAAAATAAGCTTTTCAAATCACTTTAGTAAACGCTTTTTATTCTGTATCAAAAAACTTACCCTTTTCGATTTATACAGTGCTGGACAATTGCTAAGGACGGATAACACTATCATCCATAGCAACCACAAAATGAAAGGAAGCAAAATGTGGAAAATTAGAATAAGTGCGGGATATTAGTAAGAAGAAGTATGAGTATATGCAAATTTTTTTCCACGTCTGTTCATCACGTGATAGCGTTCATAAGAGCTTTAAAGGTTTTGACGCGTGTGGACAGTTGTTGTTTCAAGTCAAAGTTTTACAGGAAAGATTTAATAGACGAACTTAAAATTTTTGGCATGTCTTCCCGACATCACATAGATGATTTTATGCGTGGCCGAATTATTGGAAAGATCGAAGAAGGGCGAAAAATAACAGATGTTGCCAGGGAGTTCGACATCGCTCACAGCGTTGTTTCACGGCTGTGGAAGTAATTTAAAACTACTGGAATGTGTAGTAGACGGCACGGGGGAGGTCGTGTTAGAAGTACGACGCCTGCAGAAGACAGATATATCGTCCTATCAGCAAAAAAGAACAGGCGCACCACAGCTCAGCAGGTGGCAAATCAATTTCTTGCTGCTTCAGGAAAGCAGATCTCCCGAAAAACTGCTGCCAGACGTTTGAGGGGAGGACTATACGCACGCAGACCTGTTGTGTGTGTCCCATTGACCAGACAGCACCGTACTGCCCGTTTGCAATGGTGTCGTGAGCATCACAATTGGACTGAACAGGACTGGGCATGCGTACTATTCTCAGAGGAGAGTAGGTTCAGTCTGTCATTGGATTGTAGACGCCAACTGATCTGGCGCGAGAGTGGTACTGCTTATCGTCCAGAAAATATCCAGGAAAAGGACCTATATCTGACATGCAGTATCATGGTGTGGGCCGTCATCATGATTAATGGCCGCACGCGCCTACATGTGGTTGCGAATGGGACTATGACGGGCCAACGATACATTGATGAAGTTCTACTTCCTCATGTTCGTCTTTTCCGTGGTGCTGTCGGTGATAAATTTGTTTTTATGGACGACAACGCAACATGTCATCGAACACTCGCTATTCAGGATTGTCTAGACAGCGAGGGTATTCAACGTCTCGTATGGCCAGCGCGTTCTCCAGATGTAAACCCCATTAAAATGTGTGGGATGCTTTGGGGAGGCAAGTTGCTGGTCGAAACTATCCTCCGACAAACAAGAACACCCTCATCCGTGCACTCACAGAGGAATGGGATAAATTGCCTCAACAGCTGCTGGATAATGTTGTGCAAAGTATGGTACGACGTGTGGAATGTTGCATCCCACTCCACGGTGGACATATCCCGTACTGATACCTTTCTTTAAGGTGCCTGCTGACTTTTAGATGCATTGTTCCATTTCTCCATACGCAGATCAAATGAACATTTTTTTTCCTTTCAGATGCTTCACAGCTTTTGTACTTTCCAGAACAATAAATATTCTTTATTCTAATGTCTGAACAGTGTGGCAACTATATTTTATCCTACTAGGCCTCATGTCTCGCTTAATGTTATGCTACATAGCAATTTGTGATCCGTCCTTAGCAATTGTCCAGCAGTGTAGTAATAACATTTGTAAAAGATCCGATAAAATCACTTATTGGTTATATTTAAAATACTTATTCGTAGCATCTACAAAATGTACAACAGAGGAGCTGCTTCTTTTTTGAATTTCCGTGCCATGAGTAATCGTATTATCTAAATTAATCCAGTATCGTTTCGTTAAAAACGGGGAGCTTCAAAAAACAATCAAACAATAATGTAAGCGCTTTCTGCTCGCACTTGTATTACTTACCACTGCAATTGCATAATTAAACTTTTTATTCAAAAAATAATGAACAAATTATTTAATTTCATTTAAAATAAATTTGTTCCATGTATTTAAACTTGCTATTTCGAAAGATGGTTAGATATTTTTTTATGCTTTCGATAAGAATACTGCTTTCACCGTGTGAACAGGTCCACGTCTAATGCGAAAAGGAATGATTGGCATCGTATTCAAAGCAAACGCCGATATTGGCGAGAAATTTGCTAAGCTCTGTAACCCTGCAAACTGTCATCCCCCTGTTTCCTTCCCCTCTGCTCTTCTAAAAAGTGCTCTTTATTTAACGACTTCCATGTTTACGACTTTGATTAAATTCTACATCGTGCTTTTTCTGTAATTTTAAGCTTAATTTATTTCTCTTTATTAAGCGAAAATGAAACTAACATAATTGACTTCTGTACGCTACTTATTTTTCTACCAAATAGTTTCCGTCAACCATTTACCTGAAATAAACAGACGTAGCCAAATGCCGCGATATAACATTCAATGTTTGGAAACAATATTTTTTTCCCACTTGGAGATATTTTAATGTGACGAAATTAATCGACGGAGTTTTTAATAGGAATGTTTTTTTTCTTTTTTAGACAACTTTTTAAACTTCATTTGATTTTTACGTATTATCGCAACAATCGCCAACTTTAATGACAACTCGCAAAGTTGGCCATTCCATTTTCGCAGATTTTGTTACCGCGGAATTGGCAATCGTGCTTCGTTTTATACAATATCGCTAATAGGTTGCAATAATACGTAAGTACCTTTCATTTGATGTTAGTATTGAAATACAAATGTTAAAACTAAGATTTTCTGATTTTGAGTCATCAAAATATTGCACCTTATTTTGAAAATTGGTCCATACACACACATTCTATGTGTATTTATTTTTTTACTATATATTTCTATATATTTACATAATTTTCACTACATATTTCATATATATTGTGTATTTATACGATTTTTTAAGCTTTGGTGTGTTCAATAGTTTCTTAGTAAAAGGTATATAAATATCTCAAAATGCAATGCCTTTTTTCGTTGCACGTAGCTTGTTACATACATAAAAATACATAAATTTCATGTTCAAAAACATAGAAACATATTTCGTGTTGTTCTGTGTACCATTTATCTAATATTTAAAGAAATTTTTTAATTCTGATGTGTGTGTGTGTGTAAAAAATTGTGTTTACACTTAAATATATAAAACACTAATGAAACTTTTCGAAAAAAAAAATTCTATAATCATATATTACCAAAGACATATTTTAATGTATTGACAAATTGTCACAAGGTATTTATGATGCTTTATAATCAAATTTGATGAAATTAATATATCAGAACTGAAAATTCTTCAAAAATTGATACAGAATTTGAGTAAAATAATGCAACCACTACAAAAAACCTCGATAACTTAAAAGTAAAAAATGCTATATATGTATTTTCTGAGAAAGCTTAGTAAACGCGAAAAAACAAAAATGTCTTAAAAGTAATAGAGAATAAGCTAATATTTAATAAAATAGAGCAAATACATGTTGTAATTCATTATTTCTGTGATAAAGTGCATTTTTACATTAAAAATGCAATTTTCTCAAAATGATTGTTTTCAGATTGCGTGTACCTTATTCTTAGAATCTACAGAATGAATACACGTGCAATTTTTACTGCACATGAATAATATGTAACTATATATACTGGAATTACTTTTTTGGAGATTTTCCCAAATTATTTTACTGAAAAGCAGTTATCGTAAAAAAAAATAATAATTTTCAAAAATTTCTTAGTGATACTTTTACGTTGAAATTTTTTGAAAAAAGTAAACAATATATTTGAAACATTTTACCATTGCTTAAATAAAAAAGCCTCCAAAAAAAAATATACAGACAAAATTTGAAGTTATTATATTTAACAGTTTCTGAGAAACAGATTCCTAAAAAGCTATATTTAACATTGTTGGAATAGGGGTACCGACTATTCTTAATGTAGTGTATTGCTGTGTATAAGTTATTGTTAATATCGAGTTAAAGATTTCTTGTGAATTTTTAAGTGCAAATTTTTTCAACGGAATTTCTATCGGGTCATTAAGACTCTCAAATAAATCACGTTTTCTTCTTGGAGGGGGCAAGTGACGGGACTTTACGAGACTTTCTACTAATAATCCTCTTGATGAAGCTTTGGGCCAGCAATTGCGTTATTTCACAGTCAACCCTTTCAAGAAGAAAGCATGATATGCAGATTTGCTAGTGTATATAAAGATTTAATAATCGTGGATTGAAAGGAAAATGAGCGGAGTCGCTGAAAGCAGTGCTGATATGTTAAGAAATCAGAATTACCCCGCGTGACTAAATTGCGGCTTTTAACTACTGAATAAATTATAGGGAAGTTAGGATTATTAAGGTAGCATTGATTAAAGTTAAACTATTCGGATTTCGTACGCTTATTCACATAAAGGTTCAAGCTCTCTTTATATCACTCGAAAGGTTCCCTTCAGAGATTGTTTGTTCTGGAATATATTATCTTTGGTAATAATACATTAGACATATCATGGTTAGTCTTGGTCACACACACATCCATCTTTACCTCCTACAGATTTAGGTCGATAAAAAAACGAGGAAGCGTCCCCAGGGGTGAGGCCTTCACAATATGACTTATTAAACCTAAATAATTCAATAGTATTTCATGCTACATCCATTTCTGAAGTGACATAAGCTATCGTATCACCCTTATTTTTAAATATAGCAACTCCACTAGCTCTGTGATTGTGTCTTTGGAACTTAGCAATACAATGAAAATTTGGAACATCTATGATTTCTTCATCATTTATCCAAGTTTCTGTTAAAAGAATTAAAAATTAAATGTTGCATAACACTGTTATCGAGGTCGAAAGCATGTGCACGTAAACTTTGACAAATCAAGGAATATATTGATAGGTCGCAGGAAAACGATGAAATTAGGGCTTTCGTCAAATCCCTAAAGGAGATGATCAATTCACGCAAGATGTTGAAATAACGTCCCTTTGATATCTTTTCCCTATTGTAAGTAAGTGAATTAGTTAAATGCCGGAACTGTTTTTTAGTGAAATGATGGAATGAAAAAAATATGCCACTTTTTTGGTTCTAGGGGATTGATATTTGGGGGATTGTAATAACTTTGGTTATGGTTAGGATCTGCTGGGACGCATTCCCCCTCCCCCTCTACAGCTTTTCAGCCGATATCTCGACACTCGAGCCTCACAGTCCATTCGAACCTGGCTCATTCGATCCCTCTCTAACTGCTCTTCCAGTTATTATAATTTCATGCTCATAGGGCTATTATTTACATAGTTTTTTTAACGGTGTTTTAAATTTTTTTAAGCTTTTAAAATTTTTTAAATCCCCAATATCTTGGCTTCTGTTTGAGTCTTGGACATGAGATTTGAGTCAACTGTTCCACTCGTTGAGTTCCATCCAGTCGTATACTTGACTCCCATTGTGTAGGCATAGGGAGGGCTTGAGCGCTAAAATATACACCCATGTTAATCCAATGGGGTCTGAAAAATTTCAGCCCCTAAGGAATTGAGCTTGGACTTGATTTTTGGAGGTCCGCCATATTTTCGTGTATGCGCGAGCTTTACGTGAAATTGGCCCCTCCAGGACTTCCCCATTAATAACTCGAATCCTATGCTACCTTGATCGACCGTACCGGCTGGATTCGATTGTTCTCCTTATGAACTCTTCAAATATGTAATTTTATCCCTATAACCCCATCCTGCCCCCCCCATTTTACATTTTTAAACAATTTTAAAATTTAAAAAAATTTAATTTCCCATAGCTCCGAGGATTTTTGACCTGTATGGTTCGGAAGTACAAGGACTCGACGTCCCAGGTGTCTCCCCCTTCCCTTGGACAACATTTTGCCAATGCAAATCCTGACAAGCGCATTTCATCTTTTCACTGAAACAGTTCAGGGTTTGATAAAAAATCACTTATTTTCATCATGGAAATGACATTGAAGGGACGTTATTTTAAAATATTGGCAAAATGCTACCTAGGGGAAGAGGGAGGCACCTATATGGTACTTCAGAACCCTACAGGTCAAAAATCCTTGAGCTATGGGGGAATTTTAAAATTTTTTAAATTTTAAAATTGTTTAAAAACGTAAAATGGGGGAAGGAATGGGGCTATTAGGATAAAATTACGTATTTGAAGAGTTCATAGGAGAACAATCGATTCCAGCCGGTGCGGTCGACCAAGGTAGCATAGGATTCGAGTTATAAATGGGGAAGTCCTGTAGGAGTTGAGCACCGGAGGGGGCCAATTCCACGTAAAGCTCGCGCATACACGAAAATATGGCGGACCTCCAAAAATCAAGTCCCAAGCTCAATTCCTTAGGGGTGAAATATTTTCAGACCCCATTGATTAACATGGGAGTATGAAATTTTAGTGCTCAAGCCCTCCACATGCCTACACAATGGGAGTCAAGTATATGACTGATGGGTCCCGACGAGTGGAACAGTAGGTTCAAATCTCAAGTCCGAGACTCAAACAGGAGCCAAGATATTGTGGATTTAAATAAATTTTAAAAGTTTAAAACACAACTAAAAAAACTATGTAAGGAATAGCTCTGTGAGCATGAAATTATAATAACTGGAAGAGAGCAGTTAGAGAGGGATCGATTGAGCCAGGTTCAAATGGACTGTGAGGCTCGGGTGTCGAGATATTGGCCAAACACCTGTAGAGGGGGGGGGGAATGCGTCCCAGCAGATCTTAACCATAAAAAAGTTATTACGATCCCCCAAATATCAATCCTCTAGCACCAAAAAAGTGGCATATTTTTTCATTTCATTATTTCACTAAAACAGTTCCGGGATTTAACTAATTCACTTATTTACAGCAGGAAAAGACATTAAAGGAAGTTATTTTAACATCTTGCGTGAATTGATACTCTCCCTTCAGGATTTGACGAAAGTCCTAATTCCATCGTTTCCCTGTGGCAGATATTCTCTTTTTTTTGTTGAAATGAAGTTTGTGAAGATGTCTGTGATTGTTTTAAGTCTGTTTTGTGTGATAACCTTTTAAATTCACTTTGTAGATCTCTGAGAGATGTAGATTCTCTTAGGACATGGAAGAATTGTGGAAATGAATTTTCCGTATTAATAAAGAGTGTTTTTTCCAGGTATAGAAGTTTAAGTTGGCATTACTTTCCAAGATGACGACCGATTTAGCAGCTGTCAAGTGATTTATTCTCAGTTTGGTTTGGCAATTCATCAAAACGATCATCAAGCAAGGCGTAAATTCGTCGAATGGGCCCAAAACGAGATTGCCGTTGTTCCCGATTTTCATAAGTAAATTTTGTTTAGCGATGAAGCGCACTTCTGGTTGAATGGCTACGTCAACAAACAAAACTGCCGCATTTGGAGTGAAGCTAATCCACAAGTGTATGTCGAAACACCGTTACATCCAGAAAAACTGACTGGTGCGCTTTATGGGCTGGTGGAATCATTGGTCCGTACTTCTTCAAAAACGATGAAGGCCACAACGTTACAGTCAATGGCGACAGGTATAGAGCCATGATTACTAACTTTTTCATTCCTGAATTGAACAATCATGATGTCCAGGAGCTGTGGTTCCAACAAGACGGCGCAACATGTCACACAGCTCGTGCCACAATCGATTTATTGAAAGACACGTTTGGTGACCACCTAATTTCACGTTTTCGACCTGTGAATTGGCCTCCAAGATCTTGTGATTTAACACCGCTAGACTATTTTCTGTGGGGCTATGTAAGGTCTATGCGGATAAGCCACAAACGCTTGACCATTTGGAAGACAACATTCGCCGTGTTATTGCCGATAAACGGCCACAAATGTTTTAAAAAGTCATCGAAAATTGGAGTCCAGATTGGACTACATCCGAGACAGCCGTGGTAGTCCTATGCCAGAAATCATATTTAAAATGTAATGCCACAAGATTATCTTTTGAATAAAAAAAATTCATGTCAATCGAATAATACATCGTTGTTTTATTGCAATTTAAAGTTCTATACCTCTAAAAAAACACCCTTTATTAAGTCCTTCAAGACTGTCCTTCTGCGCATTTAAGATAAATATTAAGCTTTCACTTAAAATTATTTGTACTCTCTCTCCGAATATTTTTTTTTATTTCTAAGAAAAAATGTCAACGAGGATATATTTGTAATAAATTATATTGAATAGTTTCTTCTTATAAACCTTGCTTCCTAGTACAAAATATGTAATATACACTTCACACACATTTCTTTATTAAATAGCAAACATAAATCATTAAAATCTGCTTACTTATGTATGCAGAATGAATGAAGTTAAAAATACATTAGAAGCACAATAAAAAAATTACTTTCACATAAAATATGGCCGCGGCAGCCGAGTGGTATAGGTATCGGACCGTGGCTTGCCTTGTCACGAGTTCAAGCCCAGTACCACTAAAGACCCGCCGTGTAGGGCAGCGATGCTCGTTAAATCTGTCGAGAGCTGAAACGTCCTTTCGTTGGTGTGGTAGTTAGGAGAGGTGGTGCCAGCTCAGGTGTCGTCCACGTCACTTGACCATGGTTCAAAATTACGCGGTCCTTCGCCAAAGCCCTCGTGTAGCTGAACAGTGCGACGTTAATAATCACATAAAATATATGCATTTAATAAAAGCAGATTATGACGTGGTAATATGTAAAAGGAGTTTTTTTTTGTGTTTTGGTTTTGAATTTTCTTTGAGCAGTCGTGGTCATGGTCATCGGCTCGGGTAGGTGTATTGTTGTTGAGAGGTCATAGAGGCGATTTCGTGGCCGGCTTTGTTTTTGTTGAATCGTGGGGTTTGAGTCCTGGTATTACTAAAGA
>BMAU01004067.1:0-23752 GCA_019973935.1 Trichonephila clavipes
TATTTATATATAATTTAGCGCGGGCTCTGCATTTTTGAGAGCAATTTTTAGATAAGTTACCTTTATTTTCAAATGAATTTAGACATCCTATCTATTATTTTCAATGGGTTTTTGCTCAGACTTATTAAGATAAAGGGGAAGGCTGGCTGGTCAAAAAAACATGTTCAACACCACTTTCATATAAATTATTTATATATAAGCTGTCCGAAGTCAGCATCCATTTCTTAAATTTTAATTTCTCACATATCCTTCAATGTATGGTCATCTAACAATCTCAGTATTTTTCGGTTTTGTTTGATAAATGTTCGTCTCTCATTTGTAGAGAATTCAAACTATATATATATATATATATATATATATATATATATATATATATATATATATATATATATATATATATATATATATATATATATTGCTTGAAACATTTTTACTACTTTCGAAATATGGTGTACAATGATTTTGAATTTAAAATATAATATTCATCCCATATATATATATATATATATATATATGTATATATATATAAAGTCCAACTTTTATTATTTTCTTTTACAATTGTATTATAAATAAATTGATTGTATTGTTTGAAATATTTGGACCTTAAAATACTTGTCTAGGCTCTGTATTACTTACATGTCGAGTAGATCTTGGGAAAATTGGATTGTTGTATTCCAAAAGAAGCAAAAAAAATTTTAATAATGCAGACCAGATTAGAATATCACCTCAAAAAATAAGGTCCCAACGATTTATTTGTAGAATTGCTATGCTAGAGTAGAAAGATATTATTTTACTTGCAGTAATTTCGTGTACTATGCATCTTTTATTTACGTGTTAATACTTTTTTTTCTTTAAAAAGCTGCTACGGATTGTTAGCTACGATTTAAAAAATTGTTTTCCTTACTGTTTTCTTTTGTAACACTTTTGATTCAGCGATTTCTTTTACGGAAACTTACTTCCAATGTTATTATTTATTCTCGTTACAACGTTTGGTGTCATTTCTTTGGTTATAGGTCAGTACTTCTCAAACTTTTTAATTTTTGCATCCCAATATTCAATCATATTTTTCATCGCGTCCTCGCATTACAAAAACAATGTACTGAATTCAATAATACTATACCTTGACGCTACAGCTATGCAATACAACTTTAACATTTTAAGTGCCACTGGCGTATATAAACGTCTCTCTCAGCCAAAGCATTAATTACCCGGACATATATATACGTATTTAAGAAGTACGATGTTCTAGGTGCACTGTTGTCCACAAAATTATTCCTAAGGCTTTGGAATGCAATAAAAGGACCTTAACAGTATTTGCGAAGGATTTACTTATTTATTTCTTTTCGTCTCCCCCCAATACATCACACACGCGAGCCTACGTGGAAAATGGTAGTACTGGGGAGTGAATTGCGTATCTTTTAATCGCAGTTAATGAATTAATTATTAACCGTACAATTTATCACGTTAAGTGTTAATTTTTGTATATAACTTTATATATGAAAAGCCCGTGAGTCACTCGTATTATTTATCTTGTTTTTAACTTAGTATTGTTAAATTAATTATCAAATACATTGCGCATTACTGATACATTTATAAATGTATTATATCACAATACAAATGTATATTTTATATTTTATTATGTCAGATTGTATTAAAATTTTTGCTGACTTTCAGTAAACTAATAATTTTTTGTTTTCGACTTTTCAACATGCTAGCTGCCCACAGTTTGAAAAACGCTGGGTTAGGTCAAGATACAGGTGACTGTGAATAGTGATAGTTCTAAAATCACCTTGTGTGTTGATATAAATGTTTCTATTTGTATTTTATTTAATTTTATGTTTTCCTCATTCAAATAAGTGAACAAGGTACACAGAACGCTGCTTTAACATGATAGGGCAATTTAAAAAATCCGATTTACCCACCTGAGCATGAAGACAATCATTTTGATAACCACAACATTAGTGTTATTTCCAAAGAATGCCAACAATTTAAATTCATGGCACGATTATTCAAAGTTAATCCAAACTTTAAACTATCTTTTGAAATTGTAGAAAAAAAACTATTTCTCCAAATTCTTGACACTAATCAAGTAAAAGGCATTTATTTAGGAAACATAATGCATCTTCTAAAGAATTAAAGTAATTCCTTTATTCCCCTTACTAGATGTAAGATGAAATTTTCATTACTTCATTGGATAATTTAATTTGCGCTTCATTAATTCTAAATGCCAAAATCAAAGAAAATAATTTAAGAAAAAACAATAGCAGTATTGATATCATATATTTCCAAATACTCTTCTAATTAATTTTTTCTTGTGACCTTTGGAAAGAATGTCTTAACTTGCTTATCTACATCTTTCAAAATGACGAACGGAAAGTCCGAATTTTTCAAACCAATGGAGGACGTAATACTCGGAAATATTTTTCATATTCCAGTGGTATTAATTTTCGAATTGAGAAGAATTATATTGATTCGTATTACCTTTGAGCCAATTAATTCCATGTGATTAAATCTGGACCCCGTAATTATTGTTGCATGTGGGTTATGTAATGTTGAGTTTCAACTATTTGAATGTGTGTGTAATTGTCTTCTTTTTATTAGAATTGTTTTCAATTTTGAAAAATATCAAAGCCAAGTATTTAATTTTTAAATATTTAGCAGTTTTTTATTGTGAAATTTAGCCTGGAAATTCGTCTGCTTCATTCATATTTATATGTAGCCGTGCTAGCTTGGTGGCAGTGGTGCAAACAGGAATATTTAAAGCGGGAGGGGGGTGGGATGCAAGGTCGAAATTCCACCACTCTCATATCATGCTCCAATACGCCGCCCAAAAATGTTCCTTTGATTTTGTCTATTTTCTGAAAAAAAAAACAGTAAAAAATTACTTATTGAATAAATAATTAGCATTAACTAATATTAATAATTAATAACAAATGCCTAGTTGAATTTGACGTACTATGTACGTATGATTATAATTCATCAAAAAAAAATTCAAAGGCCATGGGGGATCCAGTGATGGGGACTCCCCCCCCCCTTTGTGTGCGTCACTACCTAGTAGTTATTATTATGCACTCAGCTTGTAAGAGACACATCGAAACCTGGCGCAGCTGAAATCTCGCGGTGTAGAAATATTGATGCACGATGAACCTTTCGAGGCTCCATGTCCTCCCATTGATATTATGTGGTAGTTTAAAGAGAAGGTCCCGCTAGTGGTGGCTTCCTCGTTTATGGGTTGAAATTCAAAATAACGAGATGCGGCACCAATATCCATCGTGTTGCTGTACAGTGCAGCGTTGATAATTTTTTACTCAAACTTGGATATTAACAAAGTAAGAAAATATATTTTTATTTGTATTGTCTTGAACTCAGCATACCGTAAAATCTGGCGGCACTTACTAGGGCTACGGTAGCACAAAGGTCAAGGTTTTGGATCATGACAGGCATGTCATGAGTTCAAACTCAGTACCACTAAAGACCCGCCGTGTAGGGCAGCGATACACGTTAAATCTGTCGAGAGCTGAAACGTCTTCCCGCTGATGTGGTGTGGTAAATTGAAGAGGGGTATGCCAACTCAAGTGTTGTCCACGTCACTTGACCATGGTTCAAAGTTACGTGGTCCGTCGCCAAAAGCCCTCATGTAGCTGAACAATGCGACGTTAATATTCACTCACTTACCATCGGCTCTACTTTTGAGCTACATTTTCTTAAATTCTTGGGTATATTCATCGTATAACGGGCAAACCCTCTGTTTAACGAACAAATCTATAATGTACTCGAAAAATATGTTATTATGTTTTTGAATCTTTTATTCGAGTTAGAGTAGAACAAACCTTTGAAGAGAAATAGCATACTTCTCGAACTCTACAGCTCTTTACGTTCATATAAAAAATGTCATTTCTTCTAAATAAACATTATTTCGATACACTTAAATAGAAGTCTAGTTTTTTCTTAAATTAAACTTTCTTATATCAATCCGGTAAATAACAGGCACCCGTAAATTTCGATTTTATTTTTTATGTTAAAAAGGTGCGTTATACGCTTGACTTTACGGTAATTATGCAATGCTGATTTATTAACAGATTATGGCATTTATAAATTAAATTAAAAAGTAATGTGCTTTTATGAAATTAAAATATTATTAAGATGGACGTATATCATTCACAGAGTTTGATAACTATATGCACGTCGAATTCTAAGGCTGCACGGGGGCAGTTGACGACGGATCTCGTAGTTTTGAGTTTTGGATAACGAATACACCAAATTTCCTCACCAAAAATTTGAGCCTCAACAATTTTCATATATAAGCATGAAAAACCTATACATATTGATTTTTAGTAGCAGTAGGACTCACACCCTTAACTCGATGGTTACAATATTAGTTACGTGTTGGTATTATTGGTACTCAGCTACGGCAATTACCTTTTCTCTCTTTGTGAAGTATTGGGTAATATATATATATACTCAGGAACATTGAAAGTAGCGATCCAAGAGGAAAGCATCGGATTGAAATGAAATTTAATACACATAATGACACAAATGAGAGATTCACTTGATCTCAAAACAAGACAATTAAACGAATACAGGGTTTGCCACGACACAAATACTGGGCAACTTCAAGAGAGCGTTGGACCACCTCCTGCTGCAATACATGCCATCACACGGTCCAGCATTGAGTTGTTTAGACACCTTATGTTGTCCTGAGGCAGATAGGCCCACAAATCTTGAACAGCCAACTCTAAATCATGTACAGAGTGACACGATGGCATCTGCCGTTTTAGCTGATCCCCCACGTGCTCTACAGGGGATAAATCGGGGAGCGGGCTGGCCATGGAAGAGTCTGAAAAGGACGTAGGAAGTTTTGAGCAACTATTGCTGTATGCGGACGAGCATTGTCTTGCTGGAAAATTGCCCCTGGGAGACCATTTAGAAAGGTACTACATGGGGTTGAAGAATATCATCAACGTAACGTTGGCTCGTTAAGGTTCCACGCATCACAATTAAAGTAGACCGGCTATCATAGGCTATGGCTCCCCAGACTATTACACGAGCTGTGCGGGCATTGTGACGTGGAACAGTGTGTGTGTGGGGGGAATTGTACCGCTCATCAGGGCGCCTCCACACCCGTACACGGTTATCATCTGCCCCTAAAACAAACCGAGATTCATCTTTCGAGATTCATCTCAACCGAGACACAACATTTTGCCAATCTGTGGCATTCCACATTGATCTGGCTTGGCACCACTGTAGACGCAGTTGCCGATGTTCCTATGTTAAAGGGATTGCACGGAAAGGGCGCTTGGATTTAAGATTTGCTTCTGCAGGGTTTCTGGAAATTGTTTGTGGAACAAATGCTACTTCTACGTCTGCTCGTATCGTTGAACGAGTTACTGTGGGGTCCACAAGTGCTTGCCGCATGATCCTTCGATCCTTTCTCCTCGTGGTCTTCCTGATCGCTCCAGACCCAGTTTTCCATGCATGGGTAAGTGTAAACTCGTGGGTTCTTTTCTGATCGTGTTCGCATTGTGAATTGAAAATAATTGCAGACAGGATTTGGTCCCACTGTTTATTCCACACCTTCTATGGGACATTTCTTAAAATTTTGAATATATTGAGATTTTACAAGATTACGATACATCGTTCAGCCGTGTCTACTTTTCACGACCCCGGCTTTCTTCGTCACCCTTTCCTCTCTCGTTCCGAGCTTTTCTCCCCGTCGTTGCCAGATCCTTTTCTCTATATCGTCTCTCGTTCGACCTGTTGCCAGGTGCAGGCAGCGGTTCCTTACACGCCCCACCTAAGAGTAAAATTTGCCCCTTGTGGCTGATTTTACCATATCAGACACCAGGAACAGAAAATTCACAAACCGTGACACAGAAAATCCACAAACAGAACACACAATAATTGCAACAGTCAAAAGTCTTGATGATTGTTCTAGTGAAAGTTCCTTAATACCAACACATGAAATAATATTAATAGTTCACCCAATTGAAATAAGTGACTATGTTTCCAGAAAGATCTAAACTGTAATGGGATTGCAAACAGATACATGGAAAACACATTATAAAAAAAAAAAAAAAACAACACTAAATATATACATTACAGTTTTTATCTTAATCTAGACAATGTTTATTTCATTAACTCATGAATGAATGCTCAATGAGTTCACTAAATCCATATTAAGTCCACAGTAAAAACTTTCCTACGGCTCTAATTTGCCTTCGGCCGGTATGATTTCCGACCCAACCCATCTCACCCATTCTAATACAAAGTTAATTTGTTTTACACGATTTTTCCAAATCTGCATCAGAATGTCTATGTCGACTATTCGAGATACAACAAACTGCTCTAACATTCTTAAAAACCTGAGCCGTTAAATTACATCCATAAGAAGTGTATTCAATCTTAAACCTTTCTTTTTTTTAGTCATGTAAATGTCAAACGGCATAACGCACGCGGCATACCCCTTCATGAGAGAACGACAGAAATACCACTTCCACAAATCCAGTACCGTGACCCACGATGCTGCGCGCTATTCGTTTCTACAAAACCTTCCCTTTTCGACAAAAGATAAATCTCGGTTTTCGAATATATGCTTAACAAAGCTTCACAGGTTACTTTCGCCCTTAGACTAGTCACCGGCATAGCCTCGCTCCACCTAGTGTGCTGATCAACCAGACATAAAATATACGTATGTCCCTTTGAGCTTGGCGGATCAATTGACCTATCAGATCCATATTCACCACCTGAAATGGCAATTCAGGCCTTGCCATAGGTGTAATGAGTGATCGGTCTTTAATCCTAACCGATCGAGTGAGCTGACATTCTTTACATGACTCACAACATTTCTTCACATCGGACCTTAGACCCTCCCAAAAGAAAGAATACTCGATTCGTTCAAGCGTCTTCTTGGGATCCATGTGACTACTGAACACGGAAGTATGCGCTAGTTTCAACACCTCAGTTCTTCTGCACTTCGGAATTACCAGCTGCCCAATACTCTCCCCGAGTATTTTATCCCTACGAAATAGATACCCATCTACTTCGTAGTAGTTTTTCCTTTGCCTTCCTTAGCATACTTCCAAGCCAATGCTAACTCGGCACAACACTCCTGTTCGGAACGAAAACTATCAGCCACCATGATTCCTTTATCCATCTCAGCGGTCACCTCCTCATCCTTAGTACCCAATGTTCCCACTTCATTCCGACATGAAGTAATATTCCTTTGAGAATCCTCAATATGCTCCTGTGCTTTCTCTGGCAGAATACCCGATGAAACCTCGGTTTCATCTACATTTCCTGAGTCAACCCTCAGGTCCTGAGAGCTTTGAGCCAGTGAATCTTCACTCTGGGCTCCTCCCAACATATCCAAAACATCTGGTGGAACCAACACGTCTTCTACCGAAACTTCTGCCAAAGCACATAACACTTGCTGGTGCACCACATTAACCTGGCCACCGGTAGCAAGACCAATTGGAACACATACTAAAGGACATTTAACCGCTGAACCGAAAATACCTTTCAAATAAATCGTGGAAGCTCCTTCAACCGAGATTCCAGGAACTAAGTCTTTCTTGATAATAGTAATTTCCGTACCAGAATCCACTAACGCATGGACTAATTTCCCATCTACACTGATAGATATTTTCACTAATTTACTTAATTTGTCTTCAATAGCCCCCTAGGAATGACTTTACCTAGCAAATCAACTCTAGCAGCTACCGTCCCATCTACCAATTCCGTCCCTTCTGTTGACACCTTATTCTCATTAAGTCTTTTATTATCTACCTCTTTTTGTTTTTCGGACAATCCCGCTTAAAATGTTTATCTGATCCGCAGGTGAAACAAGCGAATTTTTTAATTTCAGTTATTTGACCTTTATCAAAGTTTTTCCTAAAAGAAAAATTATCTGACTTTTTCTCCCCAAATGGCTGTTTACCCCAACTACCATTAAAACTTCTCTTTTCACTATCATTCCATTTAGCTCTCTCAGGTTCATCGTAGGACTTCCCTTTGGAAGCATAAAATATATCACATTGTTTGCCCAAGTCCCTGGGTTTATACCATTCTTCCCCTTGAGCACACCAATATGGGTCGCCGTCTCAGAATCCAACATTTCAAACATTTTATCTGCTACGATCAGTTGATTAACTGACTCAAAATCATTCGCACCTCTTAACTTACAGTAGTATAACCACATCGATGTTAAACGGGACGCGAACTGAGTGAAAGTTTCGTCAGAGTTACATTTGGCCTTTCTAAAATTTTCTAAACATATTTTTGGGGTGAGGGTTCATACTCCTTGAGCAAAACCTGTTTTAAAGATTCGTAATCTTTTAATTCTTCTTCGCCTAGGTTAACTAATAAGTTTGACACTTTGTCTCCTAACATGCATAACAAAACCTTCGGTTTTAACTCGTCGCTAACCATTTCACTAGCGAAAGCCTTTTCAAGACTAGAAAAAAATAGTCCCACCCATCTGATTTATTGGGTACCTTTGCAGTTAACAGACTAACCATTTTAACTATTTCATCTAAAGATTTTACACGTGAGGTTTGACCATTATTTTGAGTAGCACTCTGATTAGCGTTCCTAGATAATTCTATTTCCAAGCGTAATTTTTCAATTGATAATTTTTCTTGTTGTTCTAGTTTTTGCTGCTGTTCTGTCTCTAACCTTTCAGCTGTAATAACTTCCAATAACTCTTTTTGCCTCTTCCTCCTTGTAATATTTACTAGAGATTATTAAATTCCTTAAAAACAATTTTAGACATAGACGGATCAGGTGACTCATCTAAGTCCCGCGCTAATTGAATTAAGTCAATTTTCTTACTTCTAATGAGAAAATGCCATTTTTAATCCAGCTAAACCTAATGCCAAATTACCTTCTGACAAATTTAACTACAAACACTTAAAAATGACCTAGTACTATATATTTAACAAGCAAGAAAAATTCTAATCGTTTTTTCTAAGAGTACTCAAATTCCAGAAACACAATACGAAATATGTTTACAATAAAACTTATATGAGACACAGTTATTTGTTACTAATCAGAACGCAGAACCTTTTCAAAATAAAAAACACAATTAACAACATACTTTAGCTACATTACCATAGAATTATTTCTCAAATCATAAATCTAATCTTAGTTTCTTTTTTTCTTTTTTTTTTTAATTAAAAGAAGAATCTTATGCAGGAAACAAAAAACCAATATACATATATATCCTAAATTACGAGCAAAGGAAATAACCTCAGATTGCATTAAACTATCAACTAACTGACAAATTGCAACACTTTTGCTTAAAATGAAAAACTATCATATAATATTAAAAAAAAAAAAACATGCCATATTCTGAGTCATAAATAACCTACAAAATCTCTTATTTACAACATTTTAACAGGAAGTCCGTCTACTTGAAATACATATACACATTTTTTTAATGGATATTTTTCACCCACTCAAACATACATTTTTCGCAACCATTATTTCAAGATAAATTAATCTAATTCTTTTTTTTTTAAATTCTGCAAACTGAATTGTTATGCAAAACACTTTCTATACCCAGATTTTAATTTTTGAGACAACTTCAAAACAGTAAAGAATGATGATAAAAAAGAAATTATAGTTTAACACTAGAACTCTAAATACCATATTTTACAACATTTAAAATGATACCCTATCATTTCCAGGTAAAATAAGTACACAATTTTCTTATTTCATCTACACAATAATCCAACAACATAGAATATTGCAATAAACAAATGAAATTTTCTTTTTCAGATATATCTGCTTTTTCTATTTTATTTTTAAAAAACAAATTAAATATGACTGCATCCCATTACTCTTTTAAATATTCACACAATATTTTAACTTAGGGAACAATAGCCACTTACCTCGACATGAACGCTGTTTCAGTACTTGAACACTTTTCAGATCACGGCTCCATTCATCAGAAAATGAAGAAAAATACGACATCTGTTCGTTCATATCCCAACTCGGCAGGTGATGGTAAAACTCCATCAGGGCCTTTCCCGGGATGCACGTGGTCATCAACTTGAAGATACACCGCAGGATTCCATTTCCTTGTTAAAAATTTCCTTTCAAACCGAATGTCCACTAGAACCCTGTTCACAATTATGTAGTACGAACACCGATCAATTTGAAATATTTTATTCCTTTAACTTCTGCTCCATTGCACCGCACTTCTGACACCAGTGTAAACTCGTGGGTTCTTTTCTGATCGTGTTCGCATTGTGAATTGAAAATAATTGCAGACAGGATTTGGTCCCACTGTTTATTCCACACCTTCTACGGGACATTTCTTAAAATCAAGAATATATTGAGATTTTACAAGATTACGATACATCGCTCAGCCGTGTCTACTTTTCACGACCCCGGCTTTCTACGTCACCCTTTCCTCTCTCGTTCCGAGCTTTTCTCCCCGTCGTTGCCAGATCCTTTTCTCTATATCGTCTCTCGTTCGACCTGTTGCCAGGTGCAGGCAGCGGTTCCTTACAGGTACCTTCTCGTTTCCACTGCTCCCAACAATTTCTAACGGCACACTCCGAAGGATTCACCTGGCCAGCAACACGTTGCGTCGACCATCCTGCAGTTTTCATCCCGATGATCAGGCCTCTCTCAAACTCGCTTAACTGGGAGAAATGTGTTCTAGCACGTTTACCTGGCACGTTTCGCTTACCAAAGTCTTCCTACAATCGGCGGGTAATCGTCACGTTTATGAATCTTCGAATTTGCGCTGGCAGTACCCTCTTCCTGATTGTAGCGCCACCTCGGCGTGTATGAGCATGCGTATTGGCACAAATTTGGATCATTTACATATCACATTACGCTGTACTTATTTGCAAAGTTTCGCGATTGTACTTAGCTTCCTTCTTTGGTCTCTATTTTCAATGTTCCTGAGTGTATATATATAATGTATATATGAAATGGCTTCACTCCAACACCGTTCAACCAATCACTTTGAAAATTTGGATGCATACGTATTTTTTGTGGAGAAGATTTTTGTGCTTTCATCTTTGTTGCTTCTCCCCACCAGGTGGCTCTACAGCATATAAATTCTGCATCTCGTTCAATCAATCATCAAGTAGTCAATGTGGTCGCCAAAAATGAGACCAAATTGGCTCTATCACCAATTTCGCTATGTTTCTATTGAATTGCCATTATACTGTAAGGAACGACGTTGCTTGTGTGTGCGAATAATACACTTTTAACATAAAATAAATGCAACACAAAGTAATATTAACGTATTACACATCCAGATAAAAATAATATACACTATTTTAAGATCATTACACAAAATGTGTATCAATGTGTTAGCTTTGCAGAGCAGAGTTCAGCTTAGGAAAGTGTTTTCAAAAAATCGACCCAAAAGAGAGTTACGGGGTTGTAAATTAAAAAACATCTTTTAACAGCTATTAGACCTTCAGACTTAAATTTTAACAAATATGTTTTTTTTGTTTAGCTGAGATATGCTAAGATATGCCCAGGCCTGGAATGTCAAGCCACTAAGGGAGAAAGGAGATATGCAAAAAGTTTTTTTTTTATTTGCAATTCACGCAAAATTAACTCATTAAAAACTTCTTTATCTTTCAATCTGTATTGTTTAATTTTTCACCCGTGCGAAGAACGGGTATACCAGCAAGTATTTTATAAGCATGTGCAAATTCATACGCATCAGAAATAAGAAAATTTGACGTGATAATAATTAGTTATTTCTTCATTAAATTTTTTTTTTAAATAAACAAGTTGTAAAATTTTAGGAACAGATATTTTATTAATGTAAAAATTCTATTATTTTTATTTTTTCAAATGAATTTTTAATTTTTAAAATGGTGTATTATTTTCCATTTTTCAAAATGAGTAGATCATGTGTTTATATAAAGTAACGTTATTGATACTATTTTTTTCTTATAAGTTTTTATCTCTTTTTGTAGTTTAAATGATAAAATTAATAAATGTATATTTTGAGTTCTGATGCTTCTTATATAAATAATTATTTATGTATATAATGAATTAAACAAAGTCGATTCGTCTGGTTAGACATTGCTAACAGATATTTTTAAATGAATTTTTTAGGCATCCAGTTGAAATTGGTTGTTAAAATTTTCTTTTAATTTTATAATAAGCTATTTCTGAAATATGTCTGCATGTTTCGAAATTCATTTTGTATTTTAATGTTGAATCATGTATTTCTCTATAACAAAATATTAGGTTGGGATAAAAGAAATGCATTATTTTCACATGAAATTCTAAACTTTATTTAACATGTTTCGAACTGTCCTATTTGTGTCAAATATATACCGTTTTGTTGTATAATTTGCTGTCATTTTAAATGTAGCTTCATATTGCCTTTCTCATAGAAGTATTGGCATTTATTGGTGAAAAACTCTAGTAATCGATTTTCACAATTTTCTCTTCATCCCAATTTCTTATCACTCTGGCAGTTTTGCAATGCAAGAAAAAGGTGGTAAACGTTTGGTGTCAGATCCGGACTATATGGTGGATGCATTAAAACTTTCCAATCAAGCTCCCAGAATTTATAGCGAGTCACTACAGACGTCTGTGGCCTAGCGGTGTCCTGATGGAACACAACATCTCTTCTGTTGGCCAATTCTGGCCATTTCTGGTCAGTGCTAGCTTCAAACGGTCCAGTTGTTGACAGTAGATATTTGAATTTAGTGTTTGGCCCTACGGAAGCAACTCATAATAAATGATTCCTTTCCAGTCGCACCAAATACACAGTAGAACCTTCCTGGATGTTAGTCCATGTTTGGCCACCGTTTGAGCTGCTTCAAAGCGCTTTGACCACAATCGTTTTTGCACAATATTGTCGTATGTGACTTATTTCTCATCCCTAGTCACCATCCACTTAAGAAATGGATCGATATCATTCCGTTTGGCCAGGTCTTTGCAGATGGAAATTCGATCCATCACGTTTTTGGTGTTAGTTGGTGTGGCACCCAAATATCGAGCTTCTTTTGAATCCAACTTTGTTCAAATGGCTTAAAACTATCTTATGATCTATTTTTAGATCTATTTTTTTAGCTACAACTACTAACATACCGGTCAACTTCGATTATATCTGTGATTTTATCGACATTTTCAAAGACGAGCGTGGGTCAACTTTAGCATCGAAAATTTCTGAACGGAATCAACGAATTTAAAATTGTACGTAATTAGTTGTTACAGTATCGGTACCATAAACACCATTCACAATTTCAGGCTTGCATTTTCGCCTTTAACAAAGAAAATTTGTAAAATGTACCGAATTTTCTCTTTGTTGACTTCCATTTTTAACACCCTGTAACTCACAGCTGAATGGAGCAAACAAAAACAGCAAATTAGTTTTTAGTGTGAAATGTCACCTTGACAACGGGCATAAATTTAAAATTGTTTGATCGATACTTCGCGAGATATCGACACTACAGCCATTTACAGAAAAAAATATAATGGATTTCTTTTTCTCCAACCTAATATCAAATTTCAGACTCTGTATAATATGTTTTCAGTAAAGGATTGAGATTTATCGTGCTTGACAAATATAACTATTCAGAATCAAGACACCAGAATAGTCTATATGAAAGAATACTGAGGTGGAATGTTATCCTTAGGAGTATGCAATTTAACTGTATTTAACTGTACTTATTTATGAAGAAGAAAAAATATGTTTGCACGAATGAGCCGCAAAACCAGAGTAATACTTCAGATGATTCAATCATGTCAATTCGTTGAAATATTTTCCATATTATACGTTTTCCGATGTTGTTTATATTGGTTGGTTTGAGATTTAAACATAGTTATGAAATCTTCTTATGCAATTTCTGTATTTTAAAAAAGGATATTAAATCTACAAATAGCACGCATAGATAAACGCAACAAAATATACACGCAAATATGGTTCAAAATGTATGTATATTTTCTGGTAGTTGGTTCGGATTAATTAATTTATACATATTGGAAAAATAATTTTGTTTAGTTATGGCTTTTATGTTGGATTAATGTATATGTCATTCAGTAGTTTAGAATAATTTTACAATTGTCATTTTTATTAGATTAATTGATTGTTAGAGTATTGTAAATTAACTCGTGCTACATTAGTAGGCTTTTAACTTCATTTTTCAAACCTATTTTTCTATAATGTCTTTTTTACACTAAAACGAAAATCTGTTGAAGGAATAGGGTAGGATTCGGTAAAGCAAGTTTTACTGTATTTCAATGTCCTTTGCAAGTTTTACACTATTCCTCTTTTCCATTGACAGCTATAGAAAATATAACGTTTTGGTCCATTTACTTTTTATACCTTTACTTATATTTTAATTTGTTATTCATGGTTAGGAAATCCAATATTTATCCCTTTTTTGTTTTGTTTTGCAGGATATTCATAATGTTTATGTACACTCACTTCCAAATGTTCAGCCCGAAGATGTAAAATGCAAAAAAAAAACAACAAATGCTGCTTTGATTGACACAAAATTTGGCAGTAAAGTAGTATATATATTTATACATAAAACAAAATCAATAATTATATACAGAAATGAGAAAACGATATTAAATTTTTGTAAGTTATCAGATAATGTCATACTGAGACTTAAACAGAATTATGTACAAAGTGAAAATAAACAGCATAAAATAAAAAAAAGAACATTAATAGGGTATGTGATCCCACCTCATCTGTATGAAAGTTTACACCTTCTGACCATACTTTCAATTAAGTTGTCAACCACCTCAGAATTAAGCAATCACCATTCTTCCTGTAGAACAGTTTCCAGCTCAATAAGAGTGGCTGGAGGTGGGAAACGTCAAGATACAGCACGGACGAGAGCATCCTAAAGATTTCCAATGGGATTAATGTCGGGCGAATATACTGGCGACACCCTACGCGCAATCCCTTCACTCTCCAGGTAGTCTTCGACGATGTCAGCTCTATGGGGACGTGCGTTATCGTCCATTAAAACAAAGGTAGTATCAACTACTGCAGCGTACAATCTCACAATGGGTTCTAGGATTTCATCTTGATACCGTACAATCGTCACAGAACCACGTTTAAAGATGTGCAGGTCGGTGCGGTATCCTAAAGAAATCCCTGCCCACACCATAATGCTTCCGCCTTGGAATGCGTGATGTTCGAAGATGTTATGGGGCTGATTGCGTGTTCCTTGTTTTCAACATATCCTTATACGCTTGTCATCTGTCTCCAGAGAAAAATCTTGACTCATCAGTAAACATGACATTGCCTCAGTCAGATACAGTAAAATTGCCATGTTCCTGGCACCACGTTAATCGTGTCCCTCTTGATTGGACGGATAGAGGAACACAAACTCGATGTACCTGAGCATACAGTCCATTCATATGTAATCTTCGGCGTACAGTAGCTGCAGATATAGCCTTACCAATGGATGCTGTAACCATAGATGGCTCACATGTGGAGGTAGCTCTGCGATTAAGCTTGGTTACAATAGCAATATATCAATCTTCCGCGGGGGTTGTAACCCATGGGCGACCGCCTACGGGCTTTCGGACAACTTTCTGTGTGGTTTGTAATTGTTTCCATAAACGTGAAATTACAGAATGATGAACGCCGAAGAAAAGAGGAACATCTGTGATCGACTGTCCTGCTTCAATGCGCCCCACAGCATACCAGCGCTCAGAATCTTCCATTCATTTTCTGAAAATTATAGAAACATGTATGTCTTGAAAACAAATTGTATGAAAGTTTTAAACACCTTCTATCAGCACTTACAATCAACTTCTGTAACCCTTCATAAAGCTGGTTTATTATAAGACTGCGCTTTTTGAATATTACTTGACATGAAAGCATGATTGGCTGCTACCTAACGTATTTGCGTACTTCCATCTACCTCTGCAGCGAATTTCATCCTCTTCAGTTCTGATTGACCTCCGTAAATTAGCATTTTCGTCTTCGTTCTTAACTTTTGGAAGTGAGTGTATTTATTTTATTCTACTACTTATGTATATATATATATATATACATCTACAGTTGAACCTCTATACTGCAATTTGTTCTTTAGAGCGAACTTTTTCCAGGAACCTAGAACATTTTCATGACTTTCTTCGTAAACTAACATTTCTATACAGAAGTGCATTTTATATATAACGAACTTTTTTGTTTTGAGATTCAATTTTTTAATTTCAAAATTAAAAAGTCATGAAAATTATTCTCTCTTTAACATATTTTATGATGTTCATAAATCTTGAACTGGTTTTATTAGATCCTAATTCGCCGAGAGCAATAGAGTTCTAGACTTTTCATCCTAGAAATGTAACCTTTAAACCCCTATTGTCCAGTTCAATTTGTTGTAGTTTAATTTTTTCTAATTCTAGTTGTGAGTTGGTCATCTGAAGCTGCTGTTCGGCTTTGGTCTGCCTATCCTCAATGGACAAATTTAGCAGATTCATCACAAAATCGGGATCGTCTTTAAAAGCTTTGCTTTTTTCCAATTTGGTTTTTAGTTGGATTATTGTTTCTTTAGAAGTAGCTTGTTCTCCAATTTCCTTGAGAACATTTATTAGGTCGTCCTTTCTTGTATTTTTACGGTACGACAGATTCTAATACAAATTTACTTATCACAATAGAAGGATATTAAAAGGTATCTTAAATATTTTTTCTTTCGTGGAACTCCCTTCTACACGCAGAGGTATCCAATGAAATGCACATGCACAAACACAGTTCAAATGTTCACAGTCCTAAAGCTGAATTCACACCAAGCCTGTCAGCGTCGAGCGTTGAGCGTCTAGCCAATCAGAGACTTCATCTCGCCCTAGACGAAGTCTCTGATTGGCTAGACGCTCAACGCTCGACGCTGACAGCCTTGGTGTGAATGCTGCTTAAAAGTTCTTTTGTTTTTCACTGTATTAACTAATATTCCTCACAGTTCTACTCACTACGACAGACGTTTAAAACATATAATAAAATATTTACAATTCGATTAAACACCTTTGGCTCTAGTTGACAGTTCTAGTACAATGAGGTTGATTCACAACAATAAGACACCAAGTCGGAATCACGTGACGAGGATACTAACATTTCCCGCGATTTGAATCAGTGTGTAAATTTCGTATGCTTGATATGTTTACTTCTTATGTGTGAAGCTTATTTCTGAAACTTTATTTATTTTATTATATTTTTGCATTATCCTTGTTTAATAATTAGGTATGAAGCATTTTTCTCGTAATTTTTTAGCATAATTTTTGTTTCAGTTTAGTATATTTGTCATTTGCTGTAAGTGTGCGAAGCTGGCGGCTACTTGCAGTTTGTTTATATATTTATTAATAGTTCTAGGTTATTTTTTAGCATCCTTATAATAAGTCCTTTGTTTTCATGTTGTTTATTAGGTTTATTTACGCACGAGAATGATTTACAGTATAGAATTGAGACCATTGAATTTGGAAAAACTTCTCATATTTGTGTCCAATTACTTATTGGTACATTGTGTATCACTCCACATAGATTCATAAAATATTGTAGTTTATAAGAAACATGTAGATATGAAATGGTCCCATTTTGAAATGTTAATGTTTATACCTTTCATTGTCTGATTCCCTTAGTAATTGCCAGCTACAAATATTTAATGTTTTTAGAAATACTATCTCTATAATTTCTCATTGAAGAGTATGGAGCATTCAGAAACATGAAATGCAAGTAAATATAATTTTGGAAATGAATTTATAATAAGATTTGCGTCAAAATGACATGGATATTTTTGTTTATTTAAAAATTTTCATACCTATTTCTAATGTTTAACAAGAGATTTATACTTTTGAAAGCTGAGTGTATAAAATAATAGTTGGTTAATAATGAAAGTTTTTGATTAAAAAATAATTAGGAATTCTTATGTGATGGAAATGAAATTATTTTTAACACCATTTAAAGGTTTGGAATATCTGAAATAATCTAATTATAAACAAACATTTGATATGTTTCATTGTCTGATTTCCTTTGTAATTATTACCCTTCAAAAGATTTGAATTTTTTTTTTAGAAATACCTGTCTCCAACATTCAGAAAAAAATGCACTTGACTTTTTAAAAATAAATTAAGAGACATGCTTAAAGAAATAGGCTTTTTAATAAAATTATTTTATAGTAGAACAAATTAAATTGTTTTTATGAAAATGTCTCGAATAATGAAGCAGAAAATTCTTATCGGACTGTTTTATTCAATAATCATACTCATTTTAATATACATTATTTATTGACACTTAATTTTAACATTACATACACTATAAGTAAATAAAGCAGACTCTATGAATGTAACACTATACTATAAGGACAAATAGAGGATCTAACTGCCAATATTTAACGTGCAAAATATCTTGTTATTATATCTCATTTTTTATCTTATTGATAATATCTAATAAAAGTATCTGAAACCTTATAAATGGCTTTTTCAATTTATTTACAAGAAAAAGTATTAAACATCATCAACCCAAACAAATAAAATGATACTGTAAAAAAAATTAAAGAAAATCCTCTCCTAAAAATTAAATAGCTAATAGCTCTCCCACAGATTAAATTGCTAAAAAGGTCAAATTATGCAGAATTTCTGAAATTTTCTCTCACTTTATTTATCTCATTAGGTTTGTGACATAAAAATTTTAATTTTTAAACACCACCACGAGCAATTAATAGTAAACAAACAAGTAATTGGGTTGTCTGTTCTTTAAAATTAATTAAATCTTCAAGAAAAACAACGAGCTATGTGACATAGGAACAAAAAGCAAAAACAGGAGACTGCATTATATTTGTAGGTTGTCAACAAAACTTTTCATAGTATTTTTGAGAAATTGTACATAGTATGGATCCAGATTAAATGAAACATCCTAAGAATTTTAAAATTTCAGAACTTAAATCTATACAATCAACTTTCTGAATTTACATAAAACAAATTAAAATACTTAAATCATGCAACTTATAGAAAGAAGTTTTGAATAAAAAAACAAATACACATATAAAATGGCAATGTAGCAACGTTTTTATTAATAAATCTTTACATTGCATATACTACATCAAAATAAAATTAACAAAGGATTTTTTTTTTTTTTTTTTTTTTTGAATTTCACACTATATAATTACAAAATTCCTACAATCTGTTCCTCTAAAATATACGAAGCATTATCTTCTATTTTAATGGGAATATTTGATTTTTTGACAGTGAACATAACCAACACTTATTGCATACCTATTTCTACCAGCTATTGTATGTATAGTGTTAAATATGCTTCAGTTCATCCGAACTTAAACTTATTTGGATTAATGTGTTGACATGTTACTTCGTTATCACTGATTATGCATCTAAAGTATCCTTTTATGCATAATTAAAGGGTGTTTTTAGAGGTATAGAACTTTAATTTGCAATAAAACAACGATGTATTATTTGATTGACATGAATTTTTTTATTCGAAAGAAAATCTTGTGGCATTACATTTTAAATATGATCAAGCAAGGCGTAGATTCGTCGAATGGGCCCAAAACGAGATTGCCGTTGTTCCCGATTTTCATAAGCGAATTTTGTTTAGCGATGAAGCGCACTTCTGGTTGAATGGCTACGTCAACAAACAAAACTGCCGCATTTGGAGTGAAGCCAATCCACAAGTGTATGTCGAAACACCGTTACATTCAGAAAAACTGACTGTTTGGTGCGCTTTATAGGCTGGTGGAATCATTGGTCCGTACTTCTTCAAAAATGATTAAGGCCACAACGTTACAGTCAATGGTGATCGGTATAGAGCCATGATTACTAACTTTTTCATTCCTTAATTGAACAATCATGATGTCCAGGAGCTGTGGTTCCAACAAGACGGCGCAACATGTCACACAGCTCGTGCCACAATCGATTTATTGAAAGACACGTTTGGTGACCGCCTAATTTCACGTTTTGGACCTGTGAATTGGCCTCCAAGATCTTGTGATTTAACACCGCTAGACTATTTTTGTGGGGCTATGTAAAGTCATTGGTCTATGCGGATATGCCACAAACGCTTGACCATTTGGAAGACAACATTCGTCGTGTTATTGCCGATATACTGCCACAAATGTTGGAAAAAGTCATCGAAAATTGGACGTCCAGATTGGACTACATCCGAGCCAGCCGTGGCCGTCCTATGCCAGAAATCATATTTAAAATGTAATGCCCCAAGATTATCTTTCGAATAAAAAAATTCATGTCAATCGAATAATACATCGTTGTTTTATTGCAATTTAAAGTTCTATACCTCTAAAAAAACACCTTTTATATTTATAGTAAAAAATTGAAAATGAAACAACGTTAAGAAAATAGATTCAGAATTCTTGCTCTAAAGTTTTTTTGATGCTTGAAAATATATTAACTTCAAATATAAAATTAATTACTTCAAACTTTGTCTAAGAAATGCTAAATCAATACTCATACCATTCCAAAATTTGGAGCATACGTATTAAACTGCAACTAATTTCACCAAGCAAAAAGACATCCGAATTTTAAAAAATTAAATCACTATAATTACTGTGCTCAAACATGACCATGAACAGTTTCCACTATTGGTTGTATATCGCAGCATTTGGTGGTTTTATGATTTGAAGAAATTAGTCGACATTATAATATACAAGTGCTCCAAATTTGCTCTTTCAACACACGTCACACAAAAATATCAGTGATTTTGGACAATTAACCCATTAAAAATAATTTTGAAATTATTTTTCTGAAATTACCTTTTTTTTACTGAATTTTGCATTAATGTAGATTATTGCGAACAGCAATTTCTCAAGTTATTCATTTAATGGTAAATAGAGAATTGAAAAAGGTTATATTAAAATTTTGAATATTTCTATTGCTTTTAGAAAGTAAATATCCTACAGAATCAAATGTCTATATGTAAAATCATATTTGGTTTAATGATCTTAATTACTGATAAATGTACACTTCTTGGGTCAATATTTGTAAATACAACAAATTTATTCAGGACTTAAATTTATAAGCAGGATAGTATCAATACAGATGAACCTTTTAGACTGTAATACTTATGTAAAAATTAAAATTGTTACACTTATTGGTAAACTAATTTAAATTTTGCAAAGCTAGCAGTGAAATTTATGTGTCGAGGAGGCATCAAGACGAAAAACAGTTTCTTAAAATTGGCCTTTAATAATCAATCATAAAGTCACTGCGCTCGTTACTGGAGCGATAAAAAAACAATAAGTTCAAAAATCAACATTACCAGAGACATCCGATTCGAACCGTCTTCTAATATTGTAAAATGAATTTCTAATCTGAAAATGGTGATGCAACCTGCAGTTGCATTGCCAACCAGCCGCGTTCTCTCCCTCTAAGAGTTAAACCACTCACACTTCTTATATTTCTGTTTCTCCTTCCTTTTCGAAAAACTAACATGAGCCGAGTTTAAATACTCGCTCGATTTGCATGGCAGTTGCTGCCAACCACAAATCACGAAACTCAAAAAAGATCGGGTTCGAATCGGTGTGCTTACTTTCATTGAGATCATGGAACGGGATTGGTTGATTGATTGATTGAATATTAACGTCGCACTGTTCAGCTACACGAGGGCTTTTGGCGACGGACCACGTAATTTTGAACCATGGTCAAGTGACGTGGACGACACCTGAGCTGGCACCCCCTCTCCTAACTACCACACCACACCAACGGGAGGACGTGGAACGGGATTGGAAAAACAACACAAGGAGATCATAAAAATTTGGATCCGACTTTTTAAATGTCTAACACTTATGCTTAATACATTTCAGCTGGGGTTGCATAGATTTCGTCAATACACACTGTGTTATACTTCAATAATATGTGTATAGTCTATATGTGAAACTTATCATCGAAATTAACGAATTTTACATTTTGATAACCCTTGTGCAAATACGAATAAATGTTATCCATAGTAAAAAAGTTGTACACACATGTGTGTGACAAATTTATATCAGTCAAACTCTGAAAAACAGATGTTGTGTTAAGAAATCCTATACTACATAATAAATAGATACAACAAACAAATATTTTATTTTTTTGTGTAAAAGAATTATGAATTCAAAAATGACTTGTTATTTTGACCAAGCAGGAGAGAGAACAGGACTTTTATATTCAATATATACACACAAATTTATCTTCTATAATATACACAATTTAATTAAAAAATTTTAATGCCTTAATTTTTTACCACATTCAGAATGAAATTCTCGATAAATAATATCTTTTACTAAAATGGTGCTGCGAATAAAGGCTTTAAAAAATGTTGCATAACTTTTTAAATTATAATTTTACAAAAGGCAAAATGGTAATTTGCATTTCTAATGTTTGAAAGGGTATTTAATTTATCATCAAGTATAAACATTAATGAACATGTAGTAAATTAAGATATTTTTTTCATTTCTGTAGTGAATGCTTTTGAAAATTTTTGTTTCTTAAAAGAATGTAAAATGTTGTTGTTGTTGTTTCCAATCCCCTTGGAGCAGGAAAGCCTACACCAAGTCCACTTGAACTTTCCGCGTAATAGTCTCACACACCAGGCCTTGCTCTTCATACAACTGTCGCAGGGATATGCCCCAGCAGTCCAGAAGATGAGCAGGAGAAGCAAAGAGAGAGCAGGAACAGGTAAAGAAAGACTTTACTCCCCTGCACAAAAGTCATACTACGCAGGTGACCACTTCTAAAGAACGCAAAGGCCGTTTAATGATCCCTGGAACTCCTGCACTGTATAGATAGGCCAGGACTCTTAGCTGCGTACCAGTGGTGAGCAGGAGGGTTTCGCCAACTCAAATTCATTTTATTTCTTTGGATGGAATGAGTTTCCGTATGGGTTAAGACAGTGGAACTGGGGTTTGGGAGATCAAATCCCCTACCAACCAGCTCATCAGCAGCTTCGTTCCCAGGCACACCCACATGGGATGGAATCCACTGGAGACATACTTGCTTCCTCTGACCAAGTCTAATTTGGATAAAATATCTAGACCAGTACTGTCCATAATTTTTGGCCAATTTTCCAATTATTGGATGGAGCTTCTGCTGTCTGTCTCAGGATCCAGATACTGTCCTTATAAGAGTTGACAGCATAATTGAGAGCACCACTAATAGCAATGAATTCCGATCTAAAGACGGAACAGTGGTCAGGATTCCTGATGCTGATTTTAACATCGTTCCCAGGAGTGTTACTAAAAATACCACTCCCTGCTCTACCCGTATCCAAACGACTACCATCTGCGTAAATAATCGAGGCTTGATCGGGTATGTCATTTATTACTTCAAGTGCCAGTTGTCTGAGTAATTCCGGATGGCTGCAATGCTTAAGAGTACTGGTCAATAATTCTTCTCGGAATTCAACATGATTAAAAGAATCAATAGGTGTGGTGCAGCTAAAAGGTGTAGATGTGTCAACATTGAAACCAATAAAACCATGTTTACGCATGTAATTAAGTGGGCTGTCTCGCTTTAAACGTTGATTACTTTTCCAATTTAAAATGAAAGAAGAGGTTCTATTGAAGGATCCAAAGCTTTTAATTTTGCTTAAATACCTATATGAGTTGACTTTCGAATCTCATAGTAAGAGGTTGGATGTCTGCCTCGAAACAAATCTCCTTTCAAACCCTCTCCTTTGAATCGATCTCCACACCATATTTTTGTTCCTTTTTTTTTTTTCGTTTCAAACGACTCTTTTTACATGATTCTTGATCCTTTTTCACCTACTTTTTATCCAAACCTTGCCTTTAACATTTCCATCCCA
>BMAU01004069.1:0-87317 GCA_019973935.1 Trichonephila clavipes
ATTGACTTACCTTGTAAATCAAGTTTAATACGAGTACGTAAATTTTTGTTGGAGGAGTAGAATTTTTACCCCGTGCTGCCATATATCTTGGAAAAGTGGATTTTCAAAGAAATATTCCTTGCTAAGTATTGCTAGTACACCCTTCTAAGTTGGTGTGGTGTGGTAGTTGAGAGAAGGGCGTGCCAGCTCATGTGTCATCCACGTCACTTGACCATGGTTAAAAATTACGCGGTCCGTTGCCTAAAGCCCTATTAGTACCTGAACAGTGCGACGTTAATATTCACTCACTCACTCACTCCAAAAAATACAGTAAATTAGTTATCATTTTTTTTATACTTAAAAATGCAATATCTGTCTATTCAGTTAAAATTTTAGCGTTATAATTAACTGCTAACCATTAACAAATTTTAAAAATCTGTCCAAATGATGTAGTGTGAAAAATTTATTTACTTTATGTACCAGAACCGATAAAAACATTTGTTTTGAAAAAGGATCAATTTCTTACTACCAAATTTGTATAAAAAACTCATAAAAAAGAATTCAAATACAGAGAGATTTATAACAACCTCTCCCTTTAAAACTTAGTTTTATTCTGAAATAAAAAATTAGGGATTATGAGGACCACAAGAATTAATAATAGGAAGAGAGTGCCTTGCGTAGCCAAAACAAAAGGGTTTCTTCACAAACAAAAGATAGATGATGAATGCTGTCGGGGTCTTTTTTGCAGCGCATGCCGGAATTGCTTGCAGATGGCAGAATTTTGTTCCTACTTTTACTTGACAAATATCGTTATATTTTGGATACTTCACACAATATCTTTATAAATTATAGCCTATGTGTTATTCTGATGTATAAGCTTTATTACTGTAAAGTTTCATTAAAAATCCATTCCGTTGTTTTTGCGTGAAAGACGGCCAAACATTCTCACAAACTTTCGCATTTATAATATATATCTAGATTCTAAACGTTTTTTTGGAAGATATTGAAAGTAAAGCACATTTAGACACACAGTAGCACATTAAAGACCCCTTTGCCAGTTGTGCCTTTTAATTTGTGACCTTTATGGTCCATTCAGTAAGTTTGCCTTCAAAAGAACTTTGGAACATTGTGGGGTCTCTCTCGTCGACCCCAACAGAGTTCCGTTTTAACCCTTAGAACCAACCCTTTGTTTAGAGTGACCGGATGCAGAGAAGAAGAAAACGAGCAGTAATTATTATTGTTACATTTCAAATTATTTTTCTAACAACAAATTTTTATCACGCATATAAGTTATTTGTTTTTAATATAAATATTTCCGTAATTTCAATTCCCGTGAATTCAGTCTAAAAAGGAACTTACTCAACTGACGCAAAAGATTTAAGGTGATGCACGTTATATAGCGAATATATAGAAAAAAGAATGGCTGATGCAGTACTATACAGCTTGAAAGTACAGGTGTGCGTTATACGCCAGATTTTACGGTACTTTAATACTTAACACTAGATTGTCCAAGGAGTAAGTCCTTTTGACAGCTTTTAACTTCCAATTAAGAAAAACAATTACACATATAATGCACAATTTCTTGGGAGTTTTTTTTAGAATCTCTTTTCCGGGTGAGTAATTTTTTTAATTTCTTATATTTACTAATAACTTTGTTCCATATGTCTAAGTGATATTAAAAATATTAAAAGTTAATTTTAAACAAATTTCTTTACACATTAATCGTTTGCTTTCACAATGCAGTCATTTTGACTTCTTTAGGCACTATAGCTATGTACTAAATTTCAATCTTTCTGAGTGTTGAAAAAAGGACAAGGTTTGACATAAAGAGAAGAGTACAAAATATTGTCTTATGAAACACTTTTGGAAACATATTCGTCTAACAACATATTTGCCTATTTTGTGTGAATATTTTTTTAGGAATATATCCCGTGGGGGAGAAGAATTTTTAAATCATAGCTTCTCCAAACTGTGGGGCACCCCCTTAAGGGTGTGTGATAACCCTTACGAGGGGCGCGAGCATATTGAAAGGTCAAAAACAAAGGGATTATTAAAAAATTATTAATTTGATCAACAAAATACATTCTGACACAATAAAAATTAACTACAAATTTACTTATAAATATATCGGTACTGCACAATGTATATAATAATTAATTTAACAACGAAGTAAGTACAAGGATTGTAATTTACCAGTGACCCCCTGGGCGTGTCATATATAAAATTATATGCAAAAATTAAAACCTATGATAATTTGTACGCTTATAATTGATCCCTTAGGGTGCACCCCAGATTAAAGTCCGCGTGATTCGCTCCCCAATGGCACCGTTTAATACTAAGAGTAGGGGGAAAGGTTGAAGGAATAATAAGCAAATTCTTTGCAAAGAAGGAGAATACTTTGGAAAGACGTATTCATACGTCAAGGTCAATTAATTCGCATGACGGGCGAGTAAGACGTTTATACACGCAGGTGGCACTTAAAATTTAAAATCGTATTCCAGGTTTAGCGTCAAAGTATAGTATTAATAAATTCAATACGTTGTTATTGCACTGGAGGGGGCGCAATGAAAATTATGATTGAATATTGGGTCGCCAATACTGAAAGTTTGAGAAACGCTGATTTAAATAAATATCCTTTTGCATATTTTAATTCCCAGTTATTTTTACTATTTATCGCTAAAATGTTTTGAAAAAAATTAATTTATTTTAGATGTAAGAGAAGACTTGTTGAGCTGTGATATATATTAAAAGAAAGAAAACACAATATTTTCCGGTTTCTCTTTATCTGGAATACCTCAAAGAAATCTGGAAAGAACGAAAACTGATGGCTTTATTTCCAAGAGTTTTCCTATTAAAACAGTTTAATTTTGTTGGTAGAGTACTTACGTTGCCCAAAGGGATACGATGGTGAAGTAGCAGCCCCGACTTCTCGGGTTCAGGACCATGATCACATATATGTGATCACGCGTTTCTCTCTCCATGGCCCACAGTATCATATATGTGATTGAGCTTTCCCTTCTCATAGGCCCATGATCATGCCGGTTGATCCGGGAGTTAGGAACTTTTATGCTAATGTTTTTACAACGCTGGTGCGGGTTAACAAGGAAGCACGGTTTGATTTTTTCCGAATGAATTTTCATAAAACTTTGAACTTCAATGCGTGCTTTAAGCTCCGTCTTTTTTTTTTGTTTTTTAAATAGTCTGAGATATTTATGAATAAACAATTGCACATGTTTATTTTTCGGAGGATCAGGGATTTAGAAGTTCGTGATCTATTGTTCTATAATTTCTGTTTATATTTTTATGAATAAGTTGGTTTTGTTTTTTTGATATTTTCTGTATTCGTATTTAAATGTATGGGATTTTTGTCATTTTTGAAAAAATGTATGTATTTTTTATTAAAAATGAAAACATTTTCTTGAAAATTCGCATTTGTTTTTTTAAATATAGCAAAATGTTTGCACTCCATGTTCAAATATTATCAATCATAGTAAATTATAAGTTCTAGCGTATTTTTTTGATTGCATTTAAAGCTTTACATGAATTTTTGTAAAGGAAATTAGGCTTAGCAGGGAAATTGGACCGATCCTGTGCGTGCGTATCCTCTCCGCGCGTACGGGCCTGGGAAGCACTTCTTTTTCCTTCCGCTGGTCCTGGCTAAGTTAAAAACTATATTTTCTGTTCATTAATTTCTATACGTCAATTTCTAATATACGTGAGAGAATTTAAAGTTATATTAAAATTACTACTTATTGTTATATAAAGATCAATTTCTTATGGTTCACACTTGAAAAAAATGAATTGTAGCAAATAAAGAGAGATTTGAAAGAAGCCAGCGCCTTGCGTAGTCGAAACAAAAAGTGTTTATTTCCAACATGCTGTCGCGGGCGTTTTTGGGTAACGTACGCCAGAACTGCTTGCAGATGGGCATTTTTTTCTATTTACTTGACAAATATCGTTATGTTTTGGACACTTCACACAATATGTTTATAAATTATAGCCTATACTATAAATTATAGCCTATGTGTTATTCTGATGTATAAGCTATATTACTGTCAAGTTTTATTAAATCCATTCAGTTGTTTTTTGCGTGAAAGACGCCCAAGCATCCTCACAAACTTTCGCGTTTATAATATATATTATTAGATTGCAATATTTAAGTCTTAACACTATTTTTTTAAATTTTAATATTGCGGAATACAAAATTTAGTCTGTTTGTTTTTTTATAAGTACGCTCTGCATGGAATGAAAGCTGTTTCATATATCTAAAAATACCCTTTTTCGGTTACAAAATATTTTCATCTCAGCACCACTTTTTGAAACGGGTGACAGTTTTCATTAGTGCATGTTTAATTACTAACAAAAATTTGTAGCAGGGTGTAAAACAAATACTTGCATTGTAATTGATACAGAAATCTGTGTCGGCTTTTTTAGCTTGTATTATTTCCATTTTCATTTCTATTAAAAATAAGAAACGGCACATTATCCTGCCGCAGTTTCCTGTTCTTTATCAGAAATTTTAGAAGATCTTCCTGACTTCAAAAAGAAAATTTCTGCCTTTTAAAACAAAACAAAATCCGGATGAGAGAAATTTTTTAGTACCATGTACAAACTGCATCTCTTAAATACACTATGAGTAATAATACCCTTTTAGCTAAAAATATGTGCATATCAAAGATAAAAAAAAGAATAAAGTATCAATGCCTGCACAGCCACGGTAAGCCTGTTGTGGTCAGATTTGTAGCAAGTATGCTGAACGGCAAACCAGTAAAGGAATTATTCGTAACGTAAGGCTTCCTAAAACTGCGCATGGCTATTTATTTAAACAAAGATAGATTCAATAATTACAAATGATAAAAATAAAATTAAAAATTTTAAAGTGAAGAGACTTATAATGCAAGTTAAAATTAAAAACATCTGCAACCACATGTAATACAATTGATGTCTTCAATGTATTTGAAAGAACATAAGAGTTTATTCCCTGATTGCGAAATTTGAAGGAATTTATAAATATCTGTAAAACAAATTCTTATACTTTGGACGCCACATTGTAAATTAAATATTATGTTTAAAAAAAGGTTATGATAGAAATTATACTAAGAAAAGTATGCATAAAATTTTTTATAATGTTATGTAAAATTTTTTAAAAAACATAAAACTTTGTTTCTTTGTGAGCATACATGATTACGACTTTTAATGCGAATTAATGCAAATTTATATAGAGTCCTGCTTCACATAGTTCCTCTTGTCCATTTACTTTCCAAGATCCTTCTGGCTAATGACCCGTATCTCGTATATTCTGTGACAGTGAAATGTCTCATCCAGATTTCGATTCTCATGAATCATCATCTGCAAGTAAATAAATTTGTCACCCTAAATTAATGGTTGGAAGTAGGTTTCACGTTGAACTTAGAAGGAGACCTGTATAGTCTGGTCTTTCAATCATGTCTACTAAAAATTAGTGAAGCGTATGTTGAAATATTTCCATACTGATAACAATTGAATAAATTATTCACCGCAACATACATATCTCCCAGCCACTTTGATACTAGAGTCTTATAGATGACAAAAGAGGATTTTTTTTTCTTTTCAGTTAATTATCCACAGAAATACCAAAACTGCTACTAGAGTTTTCAACAAATTTTACTTTTATTTAAAATAAATTAAAAAACTTTCTCTCTCAAAAAAGCAATAACTATTTAAGGGCTTTATTTACGATCTTTTCGGATGGTTGGTCTATATAATATTCATTACCCAATCAAACTATTGATCAAGAAAAAGATCATTATCGCATGTTATTAGTAAGCCCTTTAGACTAAACACATATTTAGATTTCCTTTCACACAAAAAAACGTCTAATCTATGTGTTTTCAGAAAACTTATTTTGTCAAAATATGGATTTTAGTAAAGGCTTGGTAACGATACAACGTTTAAAGTAGCGAGTAATGCCATAAATTAATAGAATTCAACTTTCTAGTGTTTACTCATTTCTAACAGAAATTTTAGACACGCATTTGAATATTATATAAAATGGTTTTAATGGAATTTGTTGAAGAATCAGTTTGCGTAAAAATCCTGACTCTTCCATTATACGTTTGCTTTCAAATTCATTCCTTCCTCAGTGGCACGACAGCCCAGGGTGGGCCTTGGCCTTCTCAAAGAAGCCTTTTCCAAGCCTGCCATTTTTCTGTCAGTGTTCTCCAATTTCTTATTCTTAAGAGTAGGAGCTCTTTTTCTAGGCCATCAATCCATCTGAGATTTGGCCTGCTCTTTCTTCGTTTGCCAATTGGTTGAGCATTTAGGACTTTTTAGTTGTGTGGTCTTCGCTCTTCCAACTTTTCCAACGGAAACTTAAATTTCTTCAAAACATCTATATGTACATTTAAAATATCAGTTCCAGAGGTTGTATTTTGAACATTAATGATTTCCAAAAGGTCTTCACTTATTTTTAAATAAACATCGCATCCGTGAAAAAAACGACATGCTAAGCGAAATTTCGAACATCTGTACTTTCATCGATATTGCAATAAAATTATGATATTGATTTATGCTAATTTCTCAAATTCTCGGCTATTTCATTAACTCTGCTACCAACAATATTACGACTTAAACTTACATTTTTAATTTCCTTTGTTTGGGGTGGACATAATACCTCTGTTGTTTTAAGGACAGTCGGTATGGTAAACACCTTCCAGAAATCGATTTTGAGATTTTGATATTTCTCAAATCTCCAAATTAAGCCCTTTCCAATGATATAACATACTAGTCAATTTTTGAATTAGAAGTATTTTTAGAATGTTTTTTAAAAAATAATCAACTGATTTGCCACGCCTACTTTGACAGATAGAAATGTAAACATTGGCCTTTTAAAACTGGGATGCTCTTGCAAAAGCCATTATCTGTTTTACTTATTCCCACGAAATTAACTGTAGAATAACTGCAAGTGTAACTGTTAGGGTTGTTTACCTATTTTTGGCGCTTTCGAACACGTTTTGATTGAGCACTTGTCGTTTATCGATACTTAAAAATTTCTGAAATTTTGAAATGCCAAGATTGCAAAAAGTTTTCAAGAAATGCAAAGGTAAGTATTATCCACGTAAGAATACTATTAATAGCAAAGTAAGTACCACTGATTGTAAATTAAATGCTCAGCTTGAACATGCACATGATTCAAAGCAGTCATGTGCAAAAGAAAGAAAATTCCTGATTTAAATGAGAGTTTTTCTTCTTTTGGTGATAGCGTAGGTATTTTAAATGCAATCATGAATTTGAATATTCTTGCTTTTGTTTTCAAGAATGAAGTTCACTGTAAAATGTGCAACAGTGGTTTAGACATGCAAGTTTTAAAAGGTAAGTCTGGACTGGCTATTACGTTTGTCCTGAAATGTTTTGCTTGTCCATATCGTGTAGAATTTTCTTCTTCAAATTTTCATGAAGGAACAAAAATTGCTACAATAAATACCAGGTTTGTGTATGTTATGCGTTCAATTGGAAAAGGTGCAGAAGCAGGGAGAATGTTCTGCGGTATAATGAATCTTCCGCAACCACCTACAAGGTTTTCTTCTTACGGTAAGCGAATTTTAAATGCTGCTAAACTTGTTTATGAGGATTCAATTCAAAACGCTGCGAAGGAAGCTATTTGTGAAAATGAAGGTAACAAAAATATTGCGGTAGCTGTAGATGGGACATGGCAGAAGCGTGGTTACACATCAGTGAATGTTGTAGCTATACTGTGACCAGCATTGATACGGGTAAGGTGATAGATGTTGATATTCTTTCGAAATATTGCGCTTGTAAAAACTTTCCTTTTCATGAAAAGGATTGTAAAAGGAACTACGTTGGATCTAGTGGAGCGATGGAAATCCAAGGTGCGTCTAAAATTTTTCAACGGTCATTGTCTTTACATAATGCTTGATATATTACGTACTTAGGAGATGGGGATTGCAAAGCATTTGATGCGGTAAAAAGAAAAACATTTATGGAAATGAATATCCAAATGAAAAATTGGAGTGTATTGGCCATGTAATGAAGCGCATGGGAACAAGATTACGCCGATTCAAAGCTCAATTGAAAGGGCAAATCTTGTCAGACGGTAAGTGTTTAAGTGGGAAAATCGTTTGACTGAACATGAAATTGATAACTCTGCAGTCATACTATGGATCAGCTATTCGGAGAAATCACAGCAGTGTTCAGAATATGCGGCAAGCTATCTGGGCCATTTTTCTGCATAAGTTATCAACTGATGAATATCCTCAACATGGTTTTTGTCCCATCGGGGAAGATTCATGGTGTGGATTTAAAAAGGCTGAAGCATCAGGTAAGTCTTACAAACATAAAAACAGTCTTCCGGTCGCTGTTGTTGAAGCAATGCGTCCTATATTTAGAGATCTTTCCCATCCTGATCTGTTGAAAAAATGTTTGCATGGAAAAACACAAAACCCGAATGAAAGTTTTCATAATGTCGTTTGGTCACGTGTTCCCAAAGCAACATTTGTACAGATTGAAACACTTTCACTTGGTGTTTATGATGCTGTTTGTTACTTTAATGATGGTAATGTATCGAACTTAAAAATGCTTCAAAAAAATGGGCGTAGAACCAGGGAATTTTCAGTAAGTGCCATGAAACTTCTTGATAGGGAAAGACTAATGAAAGCAATTTATGCTTTTTCTGACGATCGAAGAAAATTAGAAAAGATAAAAGAAGAAAAAGAAAGAAAGAAGAAGATAATATTAAGAAAAATAAGGTAAAACCGGCTACAGTGCAGGATCTTTTGATGAGGTAAAAATTTATACAAAAGCTACTGTGTTTCTAATTAATATATTTTTCAAGTAGTCTGTTCTTTTTTCTTTAAATCTACTGTATGCATGAATTGGAGACTTTTACTATATATTTCATATATATTGTTGTGTGTTCTTATTCTTTATGCAAAATTTTTTAAATATTTCTTTTGACATTTTTCACTTAATGAACACATGTCGTAACACAGAAAATGACTATTTTTATTAAATTGTGTATTCTTTTTCTATAAATCTACCGTATGCATGAACTGGAAATTTTTACTATATATTTCTATATGTATTGTATGTTTTTATTCTTCATGTAAAATTTTAAAAATATTTCTCAGACATTTTTCAACTAATGAACATATGTCGTGACACAGAAAATGACAATTTCTTAATAAATTGTGTATTTCTTTTCTATACTTCTACTGTATGCATGAACTGGAAATTTTTACTATATATTTCATATGTATTGTGTATTTATACAAATTTATAAGCTTTGGTGTTCAATAGTTTTTTAGTAAAAGGTTTATATAAATATCTAAAAATGCAATGCCTTTTTTCGTTGCACTATAGCTTGTTACATATATAAAAATACATAAATTTCATGTTCAAGAAATCTGTTTTTATGTTTTTTGTTGTTTTGAATACCATTTACCAAATATTTAAAGAAAATTTTTAATTCTGCTGCTGTAAAACATTGTGTTAACAGGTGAATATATAAAACACTAATGAAACTTTTTCGAAATAGTGTATAAACATGTATTACCAAAGCCATATTTTCATGTATTGACACATTTTCACATGGTATTTATGATGCTTTATAGTCAAAATTTGATGAAAGTAATGTATCAGAACTGAAAATTCCTCAAAAATTGATACAGAATTTGAGTAAAATAATTAAACGCTAAAAATACCTCGATAGCTTAAAAGTGAAAATGCTATAAATGTATTTTCTGAGAAATCTAAGTATAAGAAAAACTAAAAAGCCTTAAAAGTAATTGAGAATAAGCTAATATTTAATAAAATAGAGCAAATACTTGTTGTAATTCATTATTTTTGTGACCAAGTGCTTTTTACACTAAAAATGCAATTATCTCAAAATGGTTGTTTTCAAACTGCGGGTACAGTTTTCTCAGAATCTACAGAATGAGTGCTCATGCAATTTTTACTGCACATAAATAATATGTAACTCTATATAATAAGCTTATTTTTTGGAGATTATCCTGAAATATTTTGCTAAATATTCCCTTTCACAGTTAATAAATTTGATCTGCTTGCGTGTTTAAATGTAATAATTGTTACTTTTACATCAGCTGTATAGTCCTCAACAAAATTAATGAGTGTGCTTTATTGTTTTTGAAGAATTGATCTCACACACACACTCAATTCAGGCAATTTGTCTTCACAAAGTTTCGCGAAGTATTCGCCATAGTTTGCTTCATGATTTGTGTCACAGTAACTTTTAAGATTATATTCATTAGCAACTGAAATAGTGTTTTTTGATATAAGGCATAAATTTATCTTATTCTGAACACAAAACATATTCAAGTTGTCATTCTCATAAAAACTACGGCATTCCTTTTTAGTTGATCTTTCTTAATCGTTGTTGAAATTTGGTTGCGATTTCATTCGCAAACGAATAAAGTATGCACTGCCCTTTCTTAACCAACTTGAATATTTTTTTAAACTTTAAAAAACAACCCAGACTGCATCCTGCTAATTGGACACTGCAAACACAGAAGGAGGACGAGAAATAAAAGTCAAGCTCGTAAAGAATATGCATGCACACACACACACAGTGCATTTAAAAAAGAATGATTTATTACAGTAAAATTAAATTAAAACGTTAAAAGAAATATTTACAAAATTATTTTTAATCTAAAAGCCCTTTTTACTATCAAAAAGGATTTCTTTTAAGGTATCCGAACACGTTCGGAGCACTTTTTAACAAAATAAAATATTTAAACACTATAAAGGCTTTTTAGTACTCAATACCAATAAATACTAATATTTAACTAACAATATTTAAAAGAAATTGCCTAAATTTCACAGAAATCACAATTATAAGTGAAATTTTAGCAACATTTTGGTAAAACTACAAAGCAATTAAAGAAAAAGTAATAGACTTATATTAGTAAAAATATTACCAAAACAATCTAGTTGCATTTATCTAGAGAATGTACTAAAATTTAAACGTTTTATTAAAATTTGAAAATTTTAGTGTTGATTGAGTAAACATTATAAGAAAAATCCCATTCTTTATGACACCATTATTTAAATAACAAACCCTAACTCAAAAAATATTCATACAATAAGTAATGTTTTAGTACATTCTCTAGAAAATAGCATAAATATCAGGTTCAAAAAGTGTTATAGAAATACATATGTAATATTTTTAGTAATCAGACTCGCCATGATAGATTTCGAGTAATTTAAATGCCCACCACATCTGGTAGATCAAAGACCCACTTCCAGTTTTTCTAACTTAATAAAATTGATCGCTGTTTGGCCTCTAGGTAGAGTAGAAACAAAACAAAATATGTTTTATAAAGCCAAAAGATGACTCTATTCCATAAAAGAGAAAACAAAAATATCTGTCTTGACCGAATTTCATCATTTTCAACGTGTTCGGATACCTTAAATCAAGAATAGGTAACAGACAAATATAATGTAGATTTATACGTAATGTTCACCTCAAATAAATTTCAAAATGAAAAAAAACTTAAAAACCTGATACTTAAAATTTTTTGAGAAGAATTGGTCGACCTCAACCGACGTACTGGCGTGCCACATGCGGCCCGCGGGCTACATGCTTGATACCTAGACTACGGTAATAACCACAATGTTGATTGAAGGTCAATGAATTGATATGGTCACATTGAAAAAAAAATGTCATTTTACAAGAGGAACTTACCGGAATAGGCAGTAACGGAGATCTTAAAGTAAAGTTTAGAAACGGATGTCAGCAATTTTGGTTTTAAAAAGACATTCCTGTTACTTTATCTTGTATTATAGAGTATTGTGAAGAAGTTTTTAATTTTTTCTCCTAGTGAAGAAGGAGTTTCAGTATGGATGTATATCTCCAAAATAAATAAATAAAATTTAAAAAAATAGAGGGGACATTACTAACCAAGCATTTTTAGGTTTAAGCCTGACAAGATGGATGGCAAATGTTGCAAAAATTGTCACTGATACCCCAGCTGAATCCCTATTTTTATTAACATTTGCTTGTTAGTCAGTTATTTTAAGTATCAATTAAATTTTAAATTAATTAACATGTTTTTCTTAAATTTTATATAAGCTTTATACTTCACTGCAGATGTAAGTTAAATTTTTTTAAAGTATCTCTGTACCAGTTGTTAAAAAGACATTAGTATATTTGCAATAATTCAATATTAAGTAATTAGGGGTCTACCCCTAACCGAAAAATATGTCAAGGGGTCTATGAGACAATGTTTGAGAACCTCTGATATAGAGTAAGAAGTAAAAGCTCTAAAATTTATTTTTTGTGTTAAAAATAGTTTTTTCAATTTTTTTTTCTGATAAACTCTTTAAACAGATAACTCTAATACGTTTTTAGCATCCATTTTTGTCTAAATTTCACTCCTGTGAATTCAGTTAGAAAAATATTTTATTTAAATGACTTAAAACATTTGTTTGTTTGAAATATGTATACTTAATTGTAGTCTTACTAAGTTTTACATCACTATCTATTGCAGGCAGCACAATTTCTGCTACTGAAGTACTTTCAATTTATTAACTCAAAAAATAATTACTTTCAAATGATACACTGCGCAAATATTAAACTAGTTCTCAAACATGATTCTTTTTACTGAGATTAAAAATATATCTTATATTTATAGCGAGGTTTGAAGGCTTATATCTTATATTTATAGCGAGGTTTGAAGGCTTCATTTTGTAAAAAAAAATACTTAACAATTTTTCTACTTTGTATATTTTACTTTAAAAATAATTCTTTAGCCTATATATGGTATCTTGAGGGAATCATTATGTATGCGTATTCGCATTGTTTTTTTATTAATAATTTTTAACATTGTTATGGAAAGAAAGCTCTATGCCTCCTACCACAATCCGCCAAAAGTAATTTGTGTTCCTTTATTTACAAAAGAATAAATTAAAGATAAAAAAACTTTTTTTAAAAAAAACGAGCTTTTATTTAAATGCTCTAAAAGGAATAAAATAAACTTTTCTTTTAAAACTTTTTTTACCATCAACTTATAACGCCATTATGCAATTTATGATATAAAAGCTTGTCGCGAGATTTAAGTACTCATATTTACTTAATCGGAAAATTTTAAAAATTAAAATCAATCAGATCAAGTTATTTAATTTGCTTGTTTATGTACACAGGTAAATCTCGCGACAAGCTTTTGAATCATAAATTGTATAACGACTTTATAAGTTGATAGCAAGAAAAGTTTATTTTATTCCTTTTAGAGCATTTAAATAAAAAAAAGCTTGTTTTTAAAAAAGTTTTTTTTTTACCTTTAATTTATTTTTTACATTTTAGTTATCACTAGACAGAGGTTTCTCAGTCTGATAATCTCATTCAGCGCATCATTGTTGAAAGATCGCTTGCTGGTTAATTTTGAACAGTTCCGCAACATTTTTTTCCGCCAGGCTTCATACATCTGATAGATATTTCACTCCAGCTGCAACAAGATGACAATGGGAAGGAGGGGGGGGGATAAACACTGTTAGATCAAAACAACATTGGACGAAGAAAAAATTAATTAAAATATTAAAACTCATTTTTTTGCTTTTACTATAACACTATATTAAAAAGGAAAAACACATTTTTTTTTGTAAATCTGTAATTTTGTACCAATTCTTTTCAATTTTTGTGCAAAATTTGAATAATACTATTCTACAAACGAGGAAATATTTTCGTGCGACTGTATTTAACAATGTCGACGTTTTTAAATGTTTTATTCAAAATTTGTATATTTTTTGACAAATCGTAAAAAAAAAAGTTTTTGGTCTTTTATTTTTTTAATGATTGATTCTAAAAGAAAAAAACCTGACCTTTCTTAGTGCAGAATATAAATTCATTAACACGAAAAAAATCATACGGAACGATTTATAAATCATTTCATGAAACGCATGGATTTTGACTCATTTCAGAAAAAAATTGTAAAAGATTGAAATATCAGTAGTACGACTGTATTTAACAATGTCGACGTTTTTAAATGTTTTATTCAAAATTTGTGTATTTTTGACAAATCGTAAAAAAAAAAAAGTTTTGGTCTTTTATTTTTTAATGATTGATTCTAAAAAAAAAAAACCTGACCTTTCTTAGTGCAGAATATAAATTCATTAACACGAAAAAATCATACGGGACGATTTATAAATTATTTCATGAAACGCATCGATTTTGACTCATTTCAGAAAAAAATTGTAAAAGATTGAAATATCAGTATTTTCTTTAACAAATTATACTGTATCTTAGCGAAAAAAAATTATCTTTCCCACTAGGATATTATTTTTGTCTCAGTTTCACAGAAAGATTAAGCTAGTTTTTTAAGAAAGTTCGAAGAGAGATAGAGAGAATCGGAACTTCTTTAAGCACTTAAGCCGCCGGGCAAAATAAAAAGCTAACACACACAGGAGTAAAAGGTTTTCAAATAATATATTTTCTACTAATTGTGATATCGGAATATAAATCATCAAAACATGCATTTTCAACCAAACTAAACTTGTATACAAAATTTCAGCTCAATCGGTTGAAGACATCGAATTTACATTGAAAGTTAAATAAAAGCTTGTAAAATATAACATACTTTGTACGTGTACAGAGTAGAAGCATTATAAAATATCTCGTAGTACAAATAAAATATTTTACTCGAAACGAAAAAATTAAAATTGAAGGTGCAAGGTATCAATCCCTGCTAAGCGAGCGCTCTACCATCTTGGCTACACACCTGGTCGACACCTGTGTGTGTGTGTGTGTGTGTGTGTTATATTGTAAACAATCTCACCTTAACACCTGAATAAGATCGTTACAGTAACTAGGTCAACTATAAGTGTTACGGGAGAGACTAGAATCGAGTAAATAGATATCTTAGAATGTTTCAAAGTAAATAGTTGTATAGATCTGTCTTTCTCTTAGTGTTCCCTGTAGAACAGTAAAAATATATAATATTCTTTGTACGTATGCAGAGTGGAAGTATTGTAAAATATATCTCGTTGTACTAAATTAAATGAATTTCAAAAATATTTTATGCGAAAAAGGAACAATTGGAGGCGCGGGGTATCGATCCCCGAACCTCTCGCATGCTAAGCAAGTGCTCTACCATCTGAGCTACGCTTTTGGTCGACACTTGTGTTATTGTAAACATGTTCGCCTTAACACTTAAACAAGATCGTTACAGTAACTAGGTCGATATCGGAATATAAATCGTCAAAACATGCATTGTCATCCAAACTAAACGTGCATACAAAATTTCAGCTCAATCGGTTGAAGACATCAGCTTCAAAATTTAGCAGCAAAATTCCACCCGAACATTTTACACTGAAAATGAAAAAAAAAGCTTGTAAATAAATAGGAAAGAAAGCGAAAATTTAAATTTCTTCAAAAGAAATAATTTTGGAATGAAAATTAAAGTGATTCAAAGTTAATTTAAAAACTGCGAGCTCCCGGGAATCGAACCCCTGGTAATTCCTTTGAAGTCAGCTTCTCTAGCCTCTAGGCGTCGAGGGCTTGTGGAAAGAGGTAAAGAAAGCTTCTAACATGGGTAAGAGTTTTTTAATTAATATCTTTATTAGGTACTTGTTTCATAGCTCTCTAATAAATACTCAATAGTGTTGAGTTTTCATTAAATTCATTATTCAGACTTTATCAATATCTACTGGAATTTTTTTAAGCGTGTTCATTCAACACCGTCAGCAAAGCTATCTCTACACGTTGTACAGTAAATGCCACGTTTTCAGTATTTAATACAGTTATGTTGCAGTTAAGCATATATATAATCGATACAAGTACACAAGTAAAAATATAATAACTGAAATATAAATTATGAGGATCATTTTAAAAATTAACAGAAATTAAGTGCATTTATATAAAATAAGTTTAACAATTATTATTTAAGTTTATTTGAATAGAATTAATTGGGACTATCACGTTTCGCCTATTCGGAAACAGCTGACAGGTGCAGCCATCTAGTGAGGGAAAATCTCTACAAAAACTGCCCTTTACATTACTCCCTTGCCAGTAACAAAGTTACGATACATAGAAAAAATATGTGGCAGGAACAGTTTCAGACTTATTGAACAGATTACAATTACAATCTTATTTTTTACAATAACATTTTTAACGTTGATCATTTATCTAAACTTCTTAGACATTCCTAAGTCAACGTACACTGAATATATATGCTTTAACATTTGCAATACGCACATTTACTTATTTATGCATGCCACTCCAATTATACCTTTTTAAAATTCAACTTTTGGAAGAGTAAGTAGGATCAAATAATTTCATTTTTAACATTGTACTTTTACAAGTTACCAAAACTTCCTATGCAGAACACATGATTTTCACATTTAGTATACTATATACATGGAGAAATCATACACACACAAATAAAAAATACTATATGTACAAATTATATTCAATGATGATAAGTTATTATAGTATGATCCTTTAACAAATATATTTAAAAAAATTAAGACAACAATACATATCTAAGAAACAAAACAGTAGTTTTCAGCTATACTTTTAACAACAATATTGCATATTTACATTAGAATTCAAGTAATCAGTTACTCTGCAATGACAACACCTTAATTTTTTGTAGACTATTTTGAAACATATCAAATCCAATAGTGTTAAAAAAATCAATTTTTATATTTACATACACAATGGGTAATTTTATAATATTTAACATACAGAAAACTTCCTATTTACAAGAAAGAATACCAGAAAACTTTAGTTTCAATTCACCACATAATTATAACTCAGTTAATCACTAATACAATCCATTTACCACATTTGAGCCTTTTTATGCAAAACAGTATCTATTTATACACATTTTATTTGATGCTAACACATATTTATTTATACCATAGAATTTGATGCTAACACATATTTATTTATACCATAGAATTTGATGCTAACACATCTATTTATATTGATATCCTGAAAACTTTATGTTCATTATTAAATACATAATAAAAAATTTTGTTAAAATACATAGTTTAAAATGAAAAAAATACATTCTGTAACACATTTAAGAGATGAGATGCCCACAAATTGTAATACTAATGAGAGAATTTCTGTCGACAATGCGAAAAACAGTAGTAATGAATAATTATTTGTGACGTAAAGTTGAACTTTGTATAACATATATTAATTTGAATGCGAGAATATATATGGAACATTTTACATCATGCTCTTGAATTTCTTTTTATTTACAATGCTTTTGTTTGATATAAATTCTCGCTGTTATGAAATTGTAAACAATTCTAATATTTTGCTTACAAACTTACTGATGAGGTTATCTCAGGATAGTGGAAGAATAATTATTTAAATTTCACAAAACTACCATAAAAATCATACATGTATATATAAACAATTAAGAGTCAATTTTCAATTCTAAAATCCAGGAATAAACATACATTGTCATTTTATAAGAATATCTACAACATTTAGAAAAGTGTTTACTATAACTTTTTCACTATATGTACATGAATTGCATTACCAAAAGAAATATATTTAATCAATTAGATACATTTTTATAAATGGATTTTCAATTTTCTAATGTGTAATAACTGTTTACTACAGTGCTTTTCAAACTGTGGGGCGCGCCCCCTGGGGGGTGCGATGACCTTACGGGGGGCGCGAGCATATCGAAAATAAAAGTTTAAAATAATTAGTTTACTGGAATGAATTAAAATAAAATACTTTCAGACATAATAAAAAATGCACTTTTACTCTGATATAATTTATAGGCGATATTAAGCCATCAAAAATAAAAACTTCTTCAATACCTAATTAACTATCTTTTTAATTCTACAACCAAATAAAAAAACTTTTATTTGATTTGCTGTCATCCCGTGATGAGAGATTTTTTATTACTCTTTTTTTTAACCTAACATACTACTCTTTCAGAGAAAAAACAGATCCCGGACCCAGAATCGAAAAACTTTAGGAACATAAAAAATTAATCACTGTCATTATTTTTGAAATACTGCACATTATAGCTGTAATCTGTTTGACCTTCTAAGTTATTGGTACAGTTAGTTATGACCCCTCTCTTATGTGTTCTCTGTTGCGCTTTTTTACCTGAAAAAGAGTTTTATGATGTTTGGAAAACAACGGAGAGCACACACACACACAAGCACACATGAAAGATTACTTGGCCAAGACATATTTTTATAAATATTCTCAATGTATAAAGCATAAGGAAAAACGTTTCACACAATTTTTTTAGCAGTAACATTACATATTATCATAATGATTATACTTTTTACCCGGAAGTGGTCGCGCGGGACACACAGATTACGAAATCGTTAATTCTGACAAAACTGTTTATTTATTACCAAAGAAAAATTGAAAAGTCCTTGAAAGTAGGTAAGTAAACTTTCTCTTAGTTAAATTATTCACTGGAATCATGATTTGTAACGTGTACAATAAAATAATTATAAAAAAAAGGATTCGGGTGACTCAATAACCCCGACCGTATCGAGTGCGCGCCTGCTCCCGGGTTAAAACATGTTGAAGTCTTTTCGCTTTAAATATTAAAAATAATACAATTACTCTCCAACGATATTTTATATTATTGATCATTACTTAACATCAGTGACGCACACAAGGGGGGGGTCCGGACCCCTAAAGCCCTTGATTTTTTTCCGATTGATTATAATTCTAAGTTTATAGTACTCAAAATTTAGTTAAGTATTTGTTATTAATGATTAATTTTATTAATTAATGCTAATTATTTATTCAAGAATTAGTTTTTACTGTGTTTTGTTCCCTAAAATCGCCAAAATCAAAAGGAACCTGATACAAGATTGGTGAACTTTCGACCCCGGACCCCCTCTTGAAAAATTCCTGTGCGCTACTGTTTAACATCAATTATAAATGCTAATTCTGTGAGGCTTAAAATTACAATTCGCTTAAAACTAATTATAATTTGAGCAACGATTTTAAAAAAATCATTTTACGTTTTTGTAAACATTGTCGAGCACTTGGCTTTGCTTCCCTTACAATTCAGCTATTATATCAATAATGTTTTATTTTCTTATAAATGAACTCGTGCAAAGAGCGGGCACTTCAGCCGGTATACTTTTAATGTATCAGTGCTGCACAGAATATTTTATAACTAATTATTTAATACTAAATTAAGAACAAGTTTAATAAGTATTAATGACGTCCATGAGCTTGTCTTGGAAAGCGAAGTTTTTATAAGGAATGCTTATGATTAGAAATTGACTTTCTGAGTTCTTTTTCTATATTTAGCAGACATCTATATTTTGTCTTCTAAGCAGCTACCGCATTTTGCAATATGTTCAATTTAAAAATTAGAGAAAGGAAAAATAATATAATAATTATCCTATTATTTTATTTATTTTGCTTAAAAGTACTATACAAAATTTTTAATGCTTATGTTACTAATTTGTATGGTTTATAATTAAGATCGCCTATTGTAACTTTAGCGTCAAAGTGCATTATTATTGCATTCAGTACATTATTAATGTATAACGGGGGGCATGAAAAAATTGTGATCGAAAAGGGGGGCGCCAGTATTGAAAATTTGAGAAGCACTGGTTTACTAGTAATAAGTGAAAGGTATTTCAAACTTTAACACTTACATACATATTAGTTGCTATTTTGTTTTTTCTCTAAATCTTACTGGTTTTTTTTATCTTCCTGCCACAGCTGGTATTAGGTTGTTCATCAGGCAATGGGGAAAGTTCTTTCCAATTTGAAGTCTCATTTTTTCCCAACACTAGTTTGTTCATTTTGATTGTCCACTGCTAACAAATAGGCAGGTTTCAGTCTATCTACAGAGATATTAACTGCTTTATCTTTGATTAAGATTGTGAAATACTTATCATACTTTTTTGTACAGAATATGGTTCTTCATATGGTGATTCTAATGCTTTTTTAACTCTGTTGCTACGAATAAACACATGGGAACATGATTTCAAATCTTTATGCACAAAGATATTTTGCTTCTTGTTGCTAGGAGACTTCAGTGGCTTTAGCTCTGTCATGTGTTGCAGTAAATTGGCAACAAAATTCTGTGGATCCATGTTAATAGTAGGGGGATCAAAAAATACACCAGGTAATTTGATGGAAGTACCATAGACCTCATCTGTGCAATTGTGTAACTAATGTCAGGTCTTATGGCAGCTCTTAAGGTATCCGACTACCTTAAAACCATGATTTTTTTTTCAAAAATTGGCAAATTTTTTTATGACTTTATTTTATAGACCATTTTGTTAACTTAATAACAATACCAAGTACTTTATTTTCCCTCCACTAGAACAAAAACTACAAGCGTTTTAGTAAAAGCAAATGCCATAACTTATTCAAGTTGTCAAACTTTAAAATGCGTTTTACTCGAAATGTCTTTTTTCGAAAAATTCAAACGGGGACCGCGATTATCAGAAAGTTTTGAAAATAATTAGCTGAAATTTTTGCTTATGTTCTGCATAACAGTAGAAGTGTTTTGATCTTCAGATTTATCAATAACAGTTTTATTTCAAAATTTGCAGTTCTTTATGTGAATATAGTCAATGTTTTTTTAAGCAATTTCGTATAATGACTTAGATAAAGTGCTCTAGTTTTTGTAAAAATTAAAATATCTCTTTTCGTGAAATTCACTTCAAACGGGAATAACAAAGTAACACATCAAAATTGAAAAATTGAGAATTTGTTTATAAAATCTTTGTACAGAGCGGGCCCCGTTTATGTAATTTTTCGTACATTTTTACTAGTTTTTTCCCATTTTAATAATAATAATTTCTTTTCTTTTACCAATTTTAGGATTTTTCCTTAAAATATACTATACAAATATAAAAATCACAAAAAGATCTCCATATCTCCTTTTTTTTCAAAAAAAAGTTGTCGCGAGTAGTCGGATACCTTAAACCTAACAACACAGTGGGTAATGACTCTGTCCACCTAATATTGTTGTGAGCTTTTATAGCACCTTTCAAGGTCCTATGCAAACGTTCTACTTTCCCATTACATTGGGGGTGGTAAGATGTTGTGTGGGCTACTTTAGCACCACATATTGCAGCTATGCTTCTAAATAGTTCTGCCTCAAACTATCGACATTGGTCTGTGACTAATTTGGCAGGTACTCCAAACCTACAAATCCATTTCTCAAAAAATGCTCTCCCAACAATTTCAGCTGTTATTTCAGGTATAGGAATTGCTGCCATCCAGCACGAGAATCGGTCAATGCAGGTTAAGCAAAACTGCATCTCTTCTGAAGGTAGTAGTTTTCCAATGAGATCTATATGAACTACACTAAACCTTTCATCTGGTTGTTCGAATTCTCATAATTTAGAGTTTTTATGTCTGCTGACTTTACATTTTTGGCATCTAATGCAAGCCTTTGCCCATTCTCTGACTTGCGTTTTAATATCTAACCAAACATATTTTTCAGTCATCAGTTTTACTGTAGATTTAATACCAGGGTGAGCTAAGCCATGAATTAGTTGGAACATTTGAAACCTAAATTTCTGTGCAATGTAAGGCCTATTTTTTTGCGTTGAGATGTCACACCAAAGTTTTTTCCCAGATGGCAATGTCGAAGGTTTAAATTTTAGAGAATTGTTGTACAATAATTGTGTTGCAACTCTTCGTCAATAGTTTTCTCTTCTGCAATTGCATCAAAGTTGATTTCAGAAATTGATTCAATTCTGAATAAGGCATCTGCAACAACATTATCTTTACCCAATACATGTTGAATGTTACAACTAAATTCTGAAATGTATTGAAGTTGTCGTTGTTGTTTTGGTGATGCTTTTTCATTTTTTTGCTTAAATGCAAAAGTCAGAGGCTTGTGGTCAGTATATATAACAAAATCATTCCCTTCCAGCAGGTGTTTGAAATGTTTCACTGAAAGGTATATTCCCAATATTTCTCGGTCATAGGTACTATACCTTGTTTGTGTTTCATTTAGCTTCTTTGGGTAAAAAGCTATTGGCTTCTAACCCTCGTTTTCTAACTGCTTGAGTACTGCGCCCACAGCAAAATCTGATGCATCTGTGCAAAGTGATAGGGGTAGTCCAGATCTTGGAAAGGATAAAAGAGCAGCTTCGGCAAGGTCAGTTTTGCATTTTTCGAAGCTTCTCCTGGTGTCATCAGTCCAATGCACTTTTCTGCGGTCTTTCTTCTTCGCTCCTTTTAACAGTTCATGTAGAGGTGCTTGAGTCTTAGCAGCATCCTTTAGGGATCTTCGATAAAAATTTATCATGCCCAGAAACGTCCGCAGATCATGAATAGTTTCTGGTAGTTTGTAGTTCAAGATAGCTTGAACTTTTTCTGGCAAGGGCCGAGAACCTTCTGCCGTGATCAGAAATCCCAAATATTCAACTTGGTCAGCTTCCATCACTGATTTTGAAACATTTATTCGAAGTCCATATTGTTGGAATCTTTCAAATACCATTTTTAGATGTTCACTGTGTTCCTCTTCCGTAGATGAGGCAACAAGTACATCTTCAAGATACAAGAAAACAAAGTCGAGTCCATACAGTACTTCAATAATGAAACGTTGGAAGGTTGAAGGAGCATTCCCCACTCCAAAACTCATAGTATTGAACTCGTACAAGCCAAATGGGTGGAGATGGTAGTTTTTTCTTTGTCTTCCTCAGCAATGGGTATCTGATAATATGCCTTTACAAGATCTATCTTTGAAAATATTTTATTATACTTCAAGATGTAATTAAAGGTCCTCAATTCTAGGAATTGGATACCGATCTGGTATTTTCTGTGTGTTGAGTCGCCTGTAATCGCCACATGGTCTTAATGTGCCATCCTTTTTATTAACCAAGTGCAATGGACTTGCCCATTGAGATTTTGAGGGTCTAATGATGTCGTTGTCCAGCATAAACTGGAACTCCTGCGTCGCCAGTTTCAACTTATCAGGGGCCAGTTGCCTTGCCTTCGAATAAACCGGTTAGACAGTTGTTAGGATGTGGTGCTTTACTCCATGTTTGACAACTCTGTTAACCAAGTTTGGCTTGGTTAAATCAGGATACGAGTTAAGCAGGTTGAAATACTTGGAGGCTCTATTGACTATGCTGAAATCATTATTTTCTTGGATGGTAGCAACTTCTCCTTTAATTGAAAGATTTGTTACTCCATCTATTATATTCCTGTTGTGCAGATCTATCAGAAACTGGAATTTTTGAAGGAAATCAGCACCTATGATTCCTCGCTTAACTTTGGCAATAATAAACGGCCGCTGAAATGGGCGTCTTAGGCCTAGATCCAGCGTGAGAATTGTTAGACCATATGTTGGAATTTCAGTGCCATTACCATCATACAGTTTATATTGAGAGGCTTGGCACTCACCTTTCGTTTTTGTCCAAGGAAGGATCGAGACGTCTGCTCCGCTATCCATAAGGAATTGACATCCGGTTTCTCTGTCCTAGACAAATAACCAGGATTTGCGGCCTAAAATGTCGGCAGCAGGACTCGCCACGGCGTCTACTGCTGGGATTCGTTTCCCGGCTTATTGAAACTGCACGGCTGTACACATTTGCCAGGGAGGCATTTCTTCCTGAATCAGAAATAGTAGAAGCAATATCTTCCCTGAGGATTGTAGCGGTGCCTTGATTTGCTGCGACTTCTACTCCTCTGATGGTGATGAGGGCTAGGGCTCCGGAATTTCCGTTGCAGCTTTAATGAGGCAATTTGGCATTCAAGGGTGGCTATTTTAGCCATGAGTTGATCCACTCCTGTGGAATCCTACACCGCTGCGATATCTACTGTTCTCGGCGCCATCTCTACGATCTTGTCTGCCATCGCCGCTATTTTGTCGAAGTGTTCTTCACTGACAATTACAATGCACTTAACAAAATCTGGCATTTTATCCAGCCATAGTGTGCGCAACGCCTTTTCCGAGAAATCGGTACCAGCGAAGGCGCGCATTTTTCTTAGCAGTTGACTTAGCAACATGTCACCTATCTCAATCCCCATGAGAAGACGTTTGATTTTTTTGTTTTCGCTTTAGACGAATATCTTCAAAAGACGTTCCTTCGTAGCTGAATATTTGTTGGGGTAAGGATCTTTTACAATGTCTCATATATCTTCCAACACCCTCGGTTCCAGTTGAGCCACGACTAAACATCGTCTCCTCCGAAGTAATCGGGCAAATCCTGAACTGCTTCGACCTGATAAAACCATATCTCAGGTTTATTGAACCAGAACGGCGGTATTTTGATGCTGACTCCGCTTGCTTCGAACTTTTCAGCTTCTGTCATATTGAATAATCCAGTGAACAGTCAATAAATCCAGGGTCACCAGTTATTAGGTGCTTGTTTCATAGCACTTTAATAAATAATCAATAGTGTTGAGTTTTCATTAAATTCATTATTCAGACTTTATCAATATCTTCTGGAATTTTATTAAGCGTGTTCATTCAACACCGTCAGTAAAGCTATCTCTACACGTTGTACAGTAAATGCCACGTTTTCAGTATTTAATACCATTATGTTGCAGTTAAGCATATATATAATCGATACAAGTACACAAGTAAAAATATAAAAACTGAAATATAAATTATGAGGATCATTTTAAAAATTAACAGAAATTAAGTGCATTTATATAAAATAAATTTAACAATTATTATATTTAAGTTTATTTGAATATAATTAATTGGGACTATCTTGCACCATACCCTGTTTCGCCGATTCGGAAACAGCTGACAGGTGCAGCCATCTAGTGAGAGAAAATATCTACAAAAACTGTCCTTTACATCTTTTTAACTAATTTCGATCTTGGAATATATATGTACAAAACATGAATTGTCATCCAAACTAAACGTGCATACAAAATTTCAGCTCTCTCATTTGAAGACATCAGCAGAAAGATTCCACCCAAAAAAAATTTAATTAATTTCTTTTTAACTAAGTGAGATATCGGAATTTAAATGTTCAAAACATGCATTGCCATCCAACCTTAACATGTATACAAAATTTCGGCTCAATCGGTTGAAGCAGTGTGGTTCTCAAACTTTAACTACTGATGACCCAATTTTCAATCATAATTTTTATCACCCCCCCCCCAAATAATAATGTATTGAATGCAATAATAATGCCCTTTGGGAGGGTGCTAAAGCTACAATACGATCATAATTATAAACCGTACAAATTAACAAGATAAGTATTAAATTTATTTTGTATATGTTACTTTTAAGTAATATATATATATTTTTTACTCTTTAGTTCGATACACTATAAAAGCATGTTTTTTTAGTTTCTTTTTAATATATTATTTATTTTATAATTATTTTTACTTTGCACGATAAAAATCACAATTCCAGTGAATAATTTAATTAAGAGAAAATATACTTACCTACTTTCAAGGTTTTTTCAATTTTTCTTTGATTTTTTGAGGAAAAATCCAATATAACTAGTGAAAATGTTCAAAATCTGCGTGCCCTTAATAAAGGACATAAAGCATGTTCATAGAAAATATTTTTTAACAAAAGTGGTCGCGCAAGGAACTCGATCAAAACTAGTAACCTGATTGTAAAAAAACGTTTGCAACTCCCCCCCTAAAAAAAGAGAGCGAAATGTGATAAATTTATTTTAGTTCCCATTAAGACTGTCTTATTGGAGGATACTCTGTCAAGGTCATTGGTAACAAATAAACAGTTTTCCCAGAATTAACGATTTAGTGAACATCAGATGACTCTGCGCATCGCGCGACCGATCCCGTGTTAAAAGTGTATTCAATAAAAAAAAATGGTTATTAGTTCTAAAAAAGAATTGCGTAAAAAGTTTTCCGTTATGCATTTGTATGTTGCCAAATAATCCTTCAAATTACTCAATATGCTTATCCCATACATCATATAACTCATTCACATGGAAAAAAAGCAACAGAAAAATATTATTTACAACTTTCCTAAAAGAAAAACAGATGGAGTGAAACATACTAGTAAGTTTGAAGGTTAAATATATAATAGTCAAAAGTAGAATTTTAGGGGTTAAAAGAAACGTAATAAAAAATCTCTCATCGTGTGATTACAGTAAAGCAAACAAAATGTATATTTTTATTTGGTTATAGGATCAAAGATAGCTAATGAACGTTTGAAGTGGAATGTTTTATTTTTGATGATCACCAGATGATATATATAAATTATCTCAGTGTAAATGTGCATTTTTTTATTAAGTCAGAAAGCATTTTGTTTTTCTTCATTCCAAAAAATTATTTTTTTAAACCTTTTATATTCAATATGCTCGCGCCCCCTCGTAGAAATACCGCGTCCCCCAGGGGGCAAGCCCCACAGTTTGAGAAACACTGGGTTGAAGACATCAGCTTCAAAATTGAGTTGCAAGATTCCACCCGAACATTTTACATTGCAAGTTAAATAAAAGCTTGTGTAAAAATAGAATTGATATGGTTTTAACATTTAGCTCTGTACTTCGATGTCTGTCTTTTGCCTTCTATTTACATGCAAAATAAAGAATAACCTTATGAATCAATATCTTCTAAAATGCTTACCTTTTCTTTGAAATTACCCTCAGTAAAAATTTGTGTTTTTATTCGCCTTATTATGTTCACTTCTGCATTGCTTATTTTGCTTTAAAAAATTCTGAAGAAAATAGGTACCTTAAGGGAATCATTATGTATACATGTGTTCTCGTATTTTTTTTTATTCCTACTTGTTTATCACCGCCATGGAAAGAAAGTTACTCTTCCCATCTCTATTAAACAAATGAGTTTCATCTTTATTTACTTATACAGAAAAATTGTTGACATAACTACCTTTAAATGCTGGATGTAAATGCCTTTCACCTATTTGCATTATTAATGGATTATAATGCAGCACCTTGTAACATTTTCAAATTTTGAAAGGATCTTTACGCCAGCTTCAATATTGGCTTCGCTGAACAACTTTATTAACCCCTTCTTTGTAAGAGAAAACCGATTTAAATTTTTCTTCCACATTCTTTTAAGGTATCCGACTTCCCTAAAATCAGGATTCTTTTTTCGAAAATTGACAATATTTTATGATTTTATGTTATAAGTCATCTTATTAGCTTAATAAAAATACCAAGTTTTTTTTTATTTTCCATTCACTAGAACAAAAACTACAAGTATTTTAATAAAGGAAAATGCCATAAGTTTATATATAGAGAGTGACAACGGCCAGATTGAGTTAAATATACATTTATTAAGGGAAATTATTTACAAGGGAGGGCTAAAAGTTAGTAAAAAGTAATCGAAACATCATTAGATCGTTGGATTCCACGAGGCGTTTCGTTCTAGCGCCCTCGTCATCGTCTCATCGCCGTCGCTTCTCTCGGTCGTCTCCCGCGCAATCGTTCTATTCCAGTTTGGTTTACTCGTTATCCTCGAACCGCCTTGTCAGATAGGGGGCGCTCTCAGAATAAGCAGGGATAAATTTACGAAAATATCCAGTGAGACCTAAAAAACGTTGAACTTCTTTAGTTGTTTTTGGTTCGGGGTAATTGACAACTGATTTAGTTTTAGAAGGGGAAGGAAAAAGTTTATTATTTTCAATAATATGGCCTAAAAATTCAATTTTCCTATGCAGAAATTGACATTTATCAAAATTTATTTCCAATCCGTAATCACTGGACACTTGAAGAACTTTTTTGAGTCTCTCAATAGCCTCAGATTCATTTTTAGCAAGGATAACTATATCATCCATGTAAGGGAGAACAATTCCTTGAACAACTAAGTCACGAAAAACTGTATTGATAAAACGTTGAAACGTTGAGGGGCATCTAGAGAGTCCGAAAGGCATTTTAAGGAACTGAAATTGACCATTTTGTGTTACAAAGGAGGTAGGTATATGGGTGACTCTGTTTGTTAACAGGCACATGGAAAAAACCATTACGTAAATCAATGGTACTGAAAACTCTAGTATCCTGAAGTTTATCTAAAATATCCTCAATGAGGGGCAGAGGATAGTGATCCTTAACTAACACACGATTTAATTTTCGAAAATCAATGCAGACTCGTGGACTGCCGTCTTTTTTGTGGACTACTAGGACTTGGCTAGCATAAGCAGATGAACATGGTTCAATAACACCATTTTGTGTCCATTCATTTATTTGTTTATCTACTATATTACGTTCAGTAAAGGTAACCGTCTTGGAGAATGAAAAATTGGTTTGTCGTCCGTCACGGTAATGCTTAACTCAATATCCGTCGTTTTAATTTTATTTGGCCTATAACATACGAGTAATGCCTCAACATCATTACGAGTTTGTTTTGGAATTTCAGGGCCAATATCAAATTTAGGAATGTCGTCAGTAATTGCGAAAACAAATGGTTGTGGAGAAGCGTCGGATACTTCGTTTTGTAGCTTAGAAAACATAACACTATCAGGGGTGATAGTCAAATTAGCTTGTTTAATTAGATTACAACCAATAATAATATCAAAGTTCATTGAGTGGTTGGGGACAACATTAATTTTAACAGGAAAGTCTTGGTTGTCAATTGAAACAGTTGAGTTGAACGAACCAATTACATGAGTTTTTGAAAGGCCAAAACCAGTTAGTATATTACCACTATTTATTAAAGAAGAGGAGCCTAATTGATTCCATACACTTTCTTTCATTAAGGTTACTTGACTTCCGGTATCAACTAAAGATAATATTTTTTAGATAAAATTTTAACTTCTTTACACATAGTAGTTAATGGGGTAATTTCATCAACATTATTAGAAGAAGGGATATTTTTTGAGGACAAGCATCAGATTTATAGCCAAAATTTTCGCATAATATACACTTTGGACCACGATGTTTATCTGGGCAAAATTTAGAAATATGACCCGATCCCGAACAATTAAAACAAGTTACGTGATTCCTATCTCTGAAATTTTTATTCTCAAATTTTGAATTAGGCTTTGGTACATTGAATTTTGGATATCTATCATATCGATGTTTATGAAGTGTACTTTCAACATCACGGCGTTGGCCACTAAAGTTTGGATTACGCGACGTATCATAAGAGTGATTTTTGCTTTTATTTTGAAATATTTTGTCATAAATTCATAATTTTTCTTTAAATTCCTGATTTGTTGCACATCCATATAATATTAGCTTATTTGAAGGAGAATCGGGGATTCCATTAATACAATATTCCATAATTGAAGTTTCGTCGAGAAACCCTTGACCTCTATTCGCTAATTCCCGAATAGCGACTAAATATTGGAATACCGTTTCATTAGGCCGCATTTTTCTATGTTGTAATTCCTTATGCAATTAAGCTTGATTTAATTTTTTTTTTTTTTCCGAATTCCTGAATAAGTAATGTTTTTATACAACTGTAAGAGTTTATACCACGCTGAGATTGAATAAATAATTTTGCAGTTCCTGTCAAAAGCCGTTTTACAAAAACAATTTTTTGTTGTTCGGTTATTGGGCAAAACGTTAAATTTTCCTCCACATCAGAAAAAATGTTCAATTGAGTATGAGTCATCTGCACTGAAAGAACGAAGAGTTAGAAGTAAATCTTTAACAAAAAGCCACGATAAATCGTTTTTCGAAATAGAGGGAACAGCTGACTCATTAATTTGGTTAAGTGCGTCAGTCGATTTCCTGTCTGTAGAAAGTGGGGAAGCAAAGGAATTTTCTGCATCCCGCGGGGGCATTCTTCTACATCTCGTGTATTTAATTTATTATGAAAAGCGGATAAATCAGCTTGTGAAAGCAAAATATTATTGCAAAGTTCTTCGGCAGTTCCATTTGTTTCTAGTTGTGAAAAATAAGCTAAACAGATTAAATCGGGTAGGTTAAATTTTTTAAAATAACGGCGGAGTAGTCTTCTATATCAAAATCTTGTGCGAAACCCGTAAACTTTCGCAATTGTTCTCTAGAGGTCCTACTGAATGGGTGATCGTTAAAAATAACAGAATACAATAATTTTACATTTTGCTTATTGCCAAATTTCAAAGCTTGCGCGATAACTGGGATATCATTCAGTGTTAAGTAAGACATAATAAATCACTTAAATTGAACCAAAATACGTAAAATATACAAATATTTGCAGATCACTTAAAATGATATATGAGTAAAATATTTCAACACCGGAAAAAAAATTAATACGCTATGAAAAGATTAAAGTCTAGAATAAAATGTCACTAGTAGCAGTTGTACAAGTTAAAAAAAATATCGTATCACAGTCACATTAGCAGTTTCAAAATATATTTTCACAATCACTGAGTTTGTAAAAAACAATGGAAATAAAAACTCACGGTAAACTTTTGCATACAACGTCCTGCTTTGAATATTACTTTCATGAATGTATAATCGTGTTGAAGAAAATCTTGATGTGTCGGCAAAATTATCGAATAAATATCTTCACAATCGTGAATTTTCACACAACACTTGAAATTGAATGAAATCGTCAAACACACGTTGAAAAACGCTTTGAAGAATAAATGCACTTGAATTTGAATAAAATCGTCCAACACACATTGAATAAATTCACTTATCTTGCATCGTCATCGTCCTTTTGCTTCGGTTTTCTAGGGGATTTTAAGTTAAGGGAAAGGCCGAGCCCCCATATAGAGAGTGACAACGACCAGATTGAGTTAAATATACATTTATTAAGGGGAATTATTTACAAGGGAGGGCTAAAAGTTAGTAAAAAGTAATCGAAAGATCATTAGATCGTTGGATTCCACGAGGCGTTTCGTTCTAGCGCCCTCGTCATCGTCTCATCGCCGTCGCTTCTCTCGGTCGTCTCCCGCGCAATCGTTCTATTCCAGTCTGGTTTACTCGTTATCCTCGAACCGCCTTGTCAGATAGGTGGCGCTCTCTTGGCATTACGTCATTAATGAATATAGGAGGGATACGATATGTGCACATCCATTCCTACATATACAAGATGTCAAACTTTAAAAGGCGTTTTACTCGAAATGTGTTCTATTCGAAAAATTCAAACGGGGACAGAGATTGCTCAAAAATTTTTTAAAATAATTTGCTGAAATTTTTTGTGAATGTTTTGTATAACAGTAGAAGTGTTTTGACCTTCAGATTTATCAATCGCTGTTTTATTTCAAATTTTACAGTCCTTGTTGTGTGAATCTAATCACTGTTTTATCAAGCAATTTCATATAGCCAATAAAAGAGAGTGCTTTAGTTTTTGTAAAAATGAAAATATCTATTATCCTGATGGTCTTTTCAAACGTCAATAACAAAGTAGCTCATTAAAATTGAAAAATTGAGAATTTGTTCAAAACATTTTTGTACAGAGGGGCCCCGTTTATGTAATTTTTGGTACATTTTCACCAGTTTTTTCCCCTTTTAATAATAATAAATTTTTTTCTGTTTTCGATTTTACGATTTTTTCCTTAAAATATACTAAGTAAATCAAAAAATCTCCATATTTCAATTTTTTCAAAAAAAAAGTTGTCGCAAGTAGTCGAAAACCTTAATGCTTCAAACATACCCTTCGTAGAAGTCTAGTCCTTCATAGAAGTTTAAATAACTGGTTTTTTTTCCTTGCCTAAATGCATCGATCCGTGTAAGTGTTACCATATCATGCGAATTTTCCCGACTTTTGCTACTTTTTAAATTCCGTCATAAATTCTTATTGTTTTGCTACTTGACGAATTTTATGACACTTCACCGGATAGTCCTGCTAGGTGTTCTTGCTTTCAAACATACGAAAAAATTATTTAATAAAAACTGCATCATTGTAATGCGTACGTTTTGAACAAAGCTAAAATCTAATTTGTGCCTTAACAGCCTCATTTAATTGCAGATCCAGCTCTTAAACATTGAATAGAAGTTTAGCTTTTCTTTTTTCCTACTAGAAAACATTTGACAACTACTGCTCTCTCTCCTCTCTTTTTGATGGCTTCGACAAAACTTCAGCTCCACATAGATAACGACAGTGCTTTTCAAACTCTCAATACTTACAACCCAACATTCAATAATAATTTTCATCGCCCCCTCTCCGTACAAGAGCAATGTATTGAATTGAATAATAAAATACTTTGGACCTCAAAGCTACAAAACGCGCGCGAACCGCCTCTTAACTGATACAGTTATATGAACATTTCTCCCATCCAGAACTTTATATTCTCCGGGGGTGTATATATACGTCTTACCAAAGTACGACCTTTTCTGTGCACTGCCATTCTTAAGTATTTTTCGAAGGCTTTGAAATAGAATAAAAAGACCTTGGCAATGTTTACGAAGGATTGAAATATATTTTCCTTTTCTCCCCTCTGCTCTTCAATGAATCCCATACGCACGTCTACGCGGAAAATTGTGGCATTGGAGGAGTGAATCAAGTATTTTTTCATCTGCAGTTAAGAATTTAATTCTAAACCGTAAAATTATCAAGAAAAGTGTTACTTTTGTATATAACTTCATATACGACAACCCCATGTGGTCAATGTTAATTATTAAAAGTGTTTAGGGCAATACTGATTCATTTATAAGTGCATGTTATCAGTGTTAATTTTTACTTTTTTCTTATTATGTCAGAATGAATGTTTGTTTGTTATTTCCAGTAAATTAATAATTCTCCCCACCCCTTTCGAAGAGTTTTACCGCCCACCTAGGGGATGCAATCCATGGTTTGATAAACGTGGGTGGTTTACGAATTTCATTTATTCGAATTTGATAGTCCCCTCTGCCCAATACTGCTTTATTATTCCAGATTTTTCCAGATTTATTTATTAGGGGGACCGGAAAATAATGCCATTTTTTTACAGTAAATTCGAATAAGTAAAGTTCTTACTTTTTCTTTTTAGTCAATGAAGTATTCACCCTCGTTGGCAACAACCTTTTGCCCTATAGTGTGCAAATTTTCAATCCCGAATCGATAAAAATCAATTGGTTTTTCAATAAAATATCTGGAGATTTCACTTTTCATATCATCCAAATTTTAAAATTTTTTGTTTGTTAAGAAGTGTGGCACTCTCAACGGAATAAATGGAAATCCGTTGGCGCAATGTCAGGTGAGGAAGGTGGGTGAGGCAATACCTCCGACCCCAATCCATCAATTTTTTCCAGTGTTTTTCTTGCGCAGTGCGGTCTCGCATTATCGTGTTGCAAAATAACGCCCTTTCTATTAATAATCGCTGGATACTTTTACAGTTAATGATTGATTTAGTCGACTTAATTGTTCACAATAAAAGTCTGCATTAACAGTTTCTCGATTTCCCGAACACACAAAAATGCATTTTTTGTATGTAAACCTGGCATAGCAGTCCTTCACGGCGGTTCATTCAGAGAAAGCCACTATCTTTTCCGTTTTGGATTATCCAAATTAAATTATATTTCGTTTTCGATTATCCAAAAAATTTTTTTTTGGTTATTATTTGCCTGAATATATTTTACATTTTCACTGAACTATGTTCTCAGCTCTAATTAAGGATGTTATTTCTCCTGAATTGCTCAAAAAACAAGTAAAGTGTGTTTTTTTCCAGATATAGAAGTTTAAGTTGGCATTACTTTCCTAGATGGCAACCGATTTAACAGCTGTCAAGTGATTTATTCTCAGTTTGGTTTGGCAATTCATCAAAACGATCATCAAGCAAGGCGTAGATTCGTCAAATGGGCCCAAAACTAGTTTGCAGCTGTTTTCGATTTTCATAAGCGAATTTTGTTTAGCGATAAAGCGCACTTCTGGTTGAATGGCTACGTCAACAAACAAAACTGCCGCATTTGGAGTGAAGCTAATCCACAAGTGTATGTCGAAACACCATTACATCCAGAAAAACTGACTGTTTGGTCTGCTTAATGGGCTGGTGGAATCATTGTTCCTTACTTCTTCAAAAACGATGAAGGCCACAACGTTACAGTCAAAGGTGATCGGTATACAGCCATGATTACTAACTTTTTCATTCCTGAATTGAACAATCACGATGTCCAGGAGCTGTGGTTCCAACAAGACGGCGCAACATGTCACACAGCTTGTGCCACAATCGATTTATTGAAAGACACGTTTGTTGACCGCCTAATTTCACGGTTTTGGACCTATGAATTGGCCTCCAAGATCTTGTGATTTAACACCGCTAGACTATTTTCTGTGGGGCTATGTAAAGTCATTGGTCTATGCGGATAAGCCACAAACGCTTGACCATTTGGAAGACAACATTCACCGCGTTATTGCCGATATACGGCCCCAAATGTTGGAAAAAGTCATCGAAAATTGGACGTCCAGATTGGACTACATCCGAGCCAGCCGTGGCAGTCATATGCCAGAAATCATATTTAAAATGTAATGCCACAAGATTATCTTTCGAATAAAAAAAAATTCATGTCCATCGAATAATACATCGTTGTTTTATTGCAATTTAAAGTTCCATACCTCTAAAAAACAGCCATTAGCAGAAATTAACAGTAGAATTCTGTTAATTTATCCGTAGCACTTGATGCCTCTACAAACATTGCATGTTATAAAATTATTTATTAGTATGTTCGGTACTACACTTGGAAAAAAATAAGATAGAGCTGTTATTTTAGGACAATCTGAAGTTAAAGATACTACAGCGGACTCACTTTTTAACATGTGAAGTACTTCTTCAGTAAAGTGTGAAATTAGGCAACTCCTTCGCTAGCTGAACTGATGGAGCATGTTATCTTTGTGAGGAAAGTCATTCTTTTTTTACTCTTAATGCAGCGTTCATGAAAATGTTGGGAGTGGCCCCTTTACTTAAGGGGCGTGATAATCCAACCAGGGAAGCGAGAGCTTATACAGGATTAAAAACAATTATTATTAATTTTCTGAATGTAATCTCAACACAAAATATATTCTGAGATAATAAAAGAAATGCACATTTTGAATGATATATTATGCTTTTTTATGTATCAGTACTGTCCATGGTATTTGGTTATGAAATTAACAATACAAAGTTAAGAGAAAGTTTAAAAATATCTAATGACCCCATGGGCTTGTACAAATTTATATTCAAAATGTAATACTTATCTTGATAATTTATACAGATTGTAATTAAAGTTGTATTCTAGCTTTAGCGTCAGAATACGTTACTAAAATACCTATATCTGTGAATATAATAATTAGTTTGAAAAATCGTCTAAAATATACCGATTACTAAATATTACATGAATTATTACATGAAAAAAATTAGTTGTTTTGAATTCCTAGTCTAGAATACTGTCTTAGAAATATTTCTCTCTCTCTCTCTCTCTTCAGCATATAGTAACTTAGGGAAATCTGTATCTTTATGTTGTCATATTCCTTTTTATATTTATTATTTATATATGCATCTAAGGAAAAAAATCTACTTTCTATCATCTTACTCTACCAAAATTATTTTTCATTTTCATACGGTTTATCATTTTGGTAAAGGTGACCACTTTGCAATCGCCTGTCGCCGTATGGACTTTACAACACGACCTTTATGTGACCCATATTTCGTCCTGAACAAGTTTAAATTAACCTTCCACTTTCTTCAAATACTTGAAGCGTACCCTTCATAGAAGGTTTTTTAAAAAAGTAGTTTTTCTCTTTTCTTTAGTACATGGTTTTTGTATAGTCTGGGGATTATTTTTACTCTTTACTTAGTACTTTTCTGATCTCAAAGAATGTGTGTCACTTAAAAATGGTTTAACTTCAAATGTAATTTATAAAATACCTTCAATACCTTATTAAGTATTTTCACTGCATATGGAATAACAAATGCTTCGAACTTTGTGCAGTGATTTAAAAATATATGTATAAGAGAAAAACCTCTCGACCCGGCCTATATTAAATTGCTGTAATATATAGTGTGAAATGATTGTAAAGTATCATTATTTTTTAAAAAATTCTGAAAATTATTAATTTTTTTTAAAAAAAGGAAAAAATTGTATTACTCCTTATTTCACTTGCTTGTTCTAGATACAAACATATATTTTTGCCACATTCATTTTAGCCAATTTTAAAGTATATTACAAAACAGACTGTAGAAAGAGATGGCATGAAACGCATTCAATTTGTACAAAAAAAATTATATATCTCTCTGTCAAATCATATTCAAATTAACAAAGAAATATCGAAGCTTTCTTAATTAAGAATTTAATAAAAAATATGATCAAATTTATTTTGCTTAAAGGTAAAAGTTAATTATTCCTGGTTATTTAATAAATTAAATTTTTACTATTTTTTCAAACACGATGGTGCATGTTTATTATATAAAACCCCAATGAGGGGTTGCAAGAATTTAATGGTATGTCCGAGTTTTAAATTTGCTCATTCCAAAAATTGTGTAAATATTTGTGTTTCTAGTTTTTCTTTTCCGACTGAATTATTGCCTACTATAAGTAAAATACTCTTATAAAATGTATAAATTATACATTTTATAAATTATAAGAAGCCGCCAAGCCGCAAGTCTTCTCTAGAGGTTGATGGAAGCGGAAGAGAGGTGGGGCACCACGCACACACAATGACCGTCCCCAGGGTGTATTCCTTCAAAATGGGAGAGAATCGAGCCAAAACGTACTGTCACAGGAAGGATGCTCAAGGCTACGAATATCGATAGGTGTGCAATCTATTCCTTCTGTCATGAGGAATTTCGTGCGCCTCCATCAGGAACATGCCCTTCAGGTGACATTAGTTCAACGATAACATTTTTTAAGAAAGGATGCATTCGACATTTTATTTCATCAGTCTAAATGTAGAAAGAAATCAGGCATATCGAAACCAGGTACAGGACGATCACTTGTGTGGAGCTTTTGCGAGATGCCTCTCACTGAGTGTGGTGCGCACCTCGACAAAAAACTAAAATAATAATTTTAAGAAAATGATTATGTTAATACTTAATAAAAGAACAATGTTTGGCATAATTAAATCATAGTTTTAAAAAACTAAAAAGAACACCCTTTTATGGTTAATAGAACTAAACTGTAACTTATAATCTTTTCGTCGTCAAATCTGGAATTATTTGCCAGATCTCGAAATTGGATCAGAAATTAGTCGCTAGATTCAGAATGGGATCTGGAAATGGGAAATCGTTAATCTTGATGTCCTGATCAGGGCAATGGAATAAAATGATTAAATTATTGTACTTCGAGCTGTCTTGGAAAAAAGAGCAAAATTTCAAAATCTGACCTTTTTTTAAAATGGGTAAAAATTGAGTTCTAAGTTTCCGTTAAAAACAAGTGAAACTTATAAAAGGGCGCTAAAAAAGTCACAGCATATAGCCCTATAAAACACTTTTGGAATAATATTTGTTTAATAGCATATTTTCTTTTTTTTGTAATTTTTTTAAAGAAAAATTCAAGTGTGAGGAGCATTTATTTTTTAAACTTAGTATTTTGCAGCACCATAAATAATATACTTCTTCAATTGAAAATACTGAAATTTTGAATCATACACATTTTAGACTTTGCTTTTAGGGAAAATGAAATCTTTCATATGTTGGTCTTTAAGAAACCATATATAATCCTATAACTAATTAAAGTAGCCAATTTCCTATAGCTTATTAAAATAGCATTTAACTGAATAATTACATTCTCATCTTTCTACCCAAAAAGTTTTGAGGTTAACAGGGCGATAACACACTTTCGACCATTCAAAGTCATGATTTTTATATATTGTGCTTAATACTTTTTTATCTTTATGGTTCATTTAGTAGAGTGGTGGGTAGACTTTTACATGACACTGCCTACTTCTAATTTTTCACGGTCTTGTGGTCCACTCTGAGTCATAAGCTTTAGTAAGAAAAAAAACGCTTAACAATATTTATATTATAAGAAAAATATATACAGAAATTATACTTACTTACATAACTACAATAAAAAAGTAAAACTTCTTTTTAAATAAAACAGAAAATAAAAATAGAATTATTCACAAATTCAATAATATCAATGATTTATTTATTATCAAACAATTAAAAAAACATGAGAGAATAAACAATTTTCATAAAATAAATAAACAATAATTAAAGTTAATTCCTGAACTTTTCTTGCTGCGTTGTGTGTAAAAAGTCATGACTTTTGACACTGTATCACTGTACAACCAAAAATTGGGATGTTTCGATCACACTTGCTCCAGTTAGACGGGCTCTCACAATTTGATATCTTTGAAAATTTAAGAGATCCAACATTTTACGATTTTGAAAGAACTCCAAGAGTTAAAGAACTTCAATAAAGCTACCGAATACTACCAAAATATATACATTTCTATTCACACAAAAAAAATTGGTAGCTATTATTATACTTTAATGCTTACGAAGTACATTATTCACGGGTGTTTCCATTATTTTGATAACCACCTGTATTTCTTTTGGTATGCACATCTAACAAGAAGAGGGCACGACTAAGAAAATTCATTTCGGATCAAGACTTGGTGTAATAGTAGTACTCCTTTAGGGTGATCAATCCTTAATGTAATATTCCGTCGAATGGCCAGTCAATTTGGAGAGAAAAGCCATCGCGAAATCCATGCTTCGCTTTTATAAAATTAAGTTTCAACTCCCTCTACTGGCCCAGTGGCTCGACTGGTAAATTGCCTGCCTTCAATGCGGGTGGATCCGAGTTCGGAGCACGGAAAACTTTTTTCATTCAATTCCTTTAGTTATTCTTTAAATAAAATATATTTATTTATAAAAGGTTTATTAAATATCAAATGATATTCTACGCAATTATTTTGTGTTTTATAAAGTAAAAAAATTACTGTAATTATATAAATATGTATATAATGTGTTATAAATATATTTTTTATATAAATAAATATTATTTATAATAAAATATATAATAAGGTTTAAATGATATTTTACATAAAATTTATTTACAAGTAGTTTTATAATGTGAAATACAATATACTATGAATAAAAAATTATATATATAATATAAAATATTTATAAAATATATTATTATTAATTAAATTAATTATTTTATAATTATATGAAATATTTAGCAAGTCCTTTTTAAATAAATTTATTTAAACAATTTAAATAAATATATTTATTTAATTTTAATATTTTAATTAATATAATTAATTATGTTTAATTAATATTAATTTTAAATCATTTTAATGAATAATTAATTTTAATTAAAAATATTTTAAATAATTTTAATTAGTAATACTTTTAAGTAATGTTAAGTAACAAAATATTTTAAATAATTTTAATTAACAATAAATTTTATTTAATAATAATTTTAAATAATTTTAATTAATAATTAATTTTTTAATAATAATTATAAAAAAATTTTATTTAATGATTAATTATTAATAATTTTAAATAATTAATTTATTTATGCTTCTTTACTTAAAAAATACAAAATAATTACATAAATATCATGTAATGTTTGAAAAACCTTTCATAAATAAATTTATTTAATTTAAAGAAATAAATAAAGGAATTGAAAGAAAAAAATTTTTTCGTGTTATCTGAACTCGGATCCACCTGCATTGAAGGCAGGCGATTTACCAGTCGAGCCACAGGGCCAATGGAGGAAATTGAAACCTAATTTTATAAAAGCTAAGCATGAATTTCGATGGCTTTTCTCTCCAAATTGACTGGCCATACGATGGAATTACATTAAGGATTGAACACCCTAAAGGAGTACTACTTAACCCGAAATGAATTTCCTTAGTCGTGCCCTCTCCTTGTAAGATCTTTTGTGAAGACGATCAACCCAAAGTGTCTTGGTGGTCCACTCATCCCCGGATTTAGTATATTGGTCAATCGCGTTCGACTCATCCCCGGGAGATGGATTTAGTATATTTTGGCTTGGCGCCAAACCGGAAAAAGCGCCAGCGAAGGAAATGGCGCCAAGCAAACCCGACAACGGTTTAGCAGTATAAGATGGATGCGCAATGAAAATACATGTAAACAATACAGAAATTTAACATTTAAGATAAAAAATATAACAACAGCACTTACTTTCTTATTGTTGATCCTTCCCAAGTGGAGGGTAAAGTGTAATAACAGCTTTTAAAAATCCCGGAATGTCTCGTCGCTGAGCGAGTGATGATACTCTGCGAGGTAATGGTCGAACATGCCTTCTGCGTGGCTGGTGTGATTGCGAAGAAAACGTTTTATTGCCGACCATGTACCCTCAATTGAATTGGTATGAGCACCGGTATCAGGATCTTTAAAACATACACTGTGATTCACTTCCAAATGTTTAAAACCCTCATCAGACAAACATTTATACGCCTTCCAACAATCAGAAACAATCGTACTTCCAGGCAGGACCCATTCTTTAATCACACAAAGCAATTCCTCTTTCGTCCGTCGTTCAACCACTCGAAAAAAACATCTATTCGTTCCTCTTTCTATACCTCCAAACACCCACTTTCCATCCACAACATACTTCATTTTACCAAATTTACTTTCATCAATTTCAACAATAACATTTACTCCTCCAATTTTAACGCTTTCGTTCACAACCGCATTCATACAAACCTCTCGACAAAACATAAACCAATCAATAACTGTATTTTTATTCAATTTTAATTCATTCACAACGTCAATCCAAAACCACATACACGCAAAACATATACACCTTTACATGCAAAACATCATACATACTTAACTTACTATTGGAAAACCACAGAATTCTTTCTTAAACTTCTGCAAACATCATGCGCATTCACACCTTTTTTTCGACATCTCCATTCAAATCCATCCAAAACAACACTCTTTCGTTCATTTAATCGCATTTGCTCATTACAATTAGGACATGAACTTGAAGCAATTAATCCTTCTTTCATACACCATTCAATCAATTCTTTCTTGCCTCTAGCATTCAATAACGTAAAAAATTCTAACGTGTATTCACTCACAAGTGCAGCCATGCTTTCAACCCGGTGCCCAACAACAAAATGAAATTTGAAATGCGCGCCCACAAATGACGAGAATTCTAGAAAAATTTATTGCCATATGTTGTATTTAAAAACGCAAGGTTACCATGACGGCGCAATTATCGCCAACCAAAGTAAAAAGGGTGGGGCTCTCCTAGGTGTGAACCAAATATTTTAATGGGGCTGCCAAATGTACTGAAATGGTTAGGGTACTTTTGCACAATGATATTACATTATTCAGGCGTAAAATGTGTGCTGAGAACGTAAGTTACTCACATAAAACTGCCTTGAAATGTAGAAATATCAGAAATAGTGTAGATAATTTTTAATATACAAAAAATACGCATACCCTTTCTTCCAGAATTTTCTGATGCCATATTTGGAAAGCTTTATTACAAAATCTGCAGATGGCGCCACGTGTATGCAATCTACGTATAAAAGTTCTAAAACGTTACTTTAGAATAAAATTAACGCGTAAACTGCTTAAATACATATTAATAATTCTATATCTTATGAAAAAGAATACTTTGCTACACGAATAATGACTTTAATCACTGCAGAAACAGTAATTCTGCTTTTTTCACATGAAAAGGGGGTAAAAATTAAGTAACCCCAAACTTACGTCAAAACACTACTCCCCATGAGAACCTTGAGATCAGCTGAGTGTTAGGTTGTGCTTAAATTTTAGAATGGCTGTAAAAAGGAGAATTGTTCACACATGACACAAGATGTTGAATGGGGGGAGGGCGACTCTATCTTTAGCACTGATAGTGGGGTTATTCTGCAAAAATGGTCTTAAAACTTTTCTACTTACGGAACCCCAAGAACACTGGCGGACACCCTTTTTAGACAATTTGATTAAAAATAATTTTGTGTGAAGCTTCCAACATTTCAATCAACCAAATATGGAAACGTAAAAAAAAATGTTACTGATAGGCTTATTGTGGAATTTTCACGCAAGTAGCATATTTTTTTAATGCAAGAAATTGAAAAATAAGATAGAATTGCAAATTTAGGTTTTATAGTTAATACACTTTTTACAGGTTCAATTCAATTAATTAAGGTACAAAATAAAAATGAGTAACTTCAAACATTTAATTTTAAATGATTATTAAACAGTTAGTATATTTACTTAACGTGGTTTTTGAATTACTCTTTCTTTTTTTTACCAAGTCATCTATATCAGGTTTACCTTTTGCAGATGCTAACAAAATTAGGTTATTATAGGTGCACATCAGCTAGTTATATGAGTAATATTTATTTTATTATGTTCATAGCATGCCTATCATCTTTTAAGTTTTTAGTTCATGATGTCACTTCCAGTAATATGTACTATAAAAATTAGGAGTAGATATTTCTATTCTTATTTTCTTCATCTACAAAGATGGGAAATTCTACAAAAGCATTTAAGAATTATTCTAAGACAATCTTGCGATACCCGTTGGGAAGCTAAAAAAGATTAAGTTAAAGCAGTGTATGCACGGTTTGAACAAACTCGTAACAACCTAGAACAATTCATTAATGTAAATGATTATACAGTGGTATCTGAAACTAAAAATTTATTGGATGCAATACAAGAAATGCCAATCATTTTGTTTAATAGTATGGTTAGCAATATTGTCCAAAATTGGTATTATCAATGAGCTATTTCAAGTAAACACATTTATTCCCGATATTTGTCTAAAAACTTAGGGGACAAAATTAACATGTATTTGACAAAATAAAAGTGCAAAAACAATTTCTATATTTAAGTATATTTTCCTGAATATTTTTTCCTATTGCAAATGGTCATTTAAAGCATTTCATCGCAAATACTTGTAATCTCAGATCATCTCAGTTTATAATACTTGATTTTCGCTTATATCTGTGACTGAAAGACCGGCATTTTTAGTATTATAGATAAGTTCAATCCAACTTTAGGCCAACTCTCTTTTTTATTCCTTTGATTTTACTACTAGTCATATAGCTGTTGTAAAGATGTAGTTTCTCTTTTATTAACTTCACCTTAAGCAGAAATAAATTTATTACAGCATCAAGAAAAACTTTTTTGTTTTTATAAAGAGAGATATTTGTGAGAATAACCGGTGATTTCAGGGAAATGGCTATTAACTCATACTTTTACAATTGAGGCCTGTTGGAAAAATTATTTTTATGGGAGTAAAGCAACTTTATTTATTTATTGTTATCCAAAACAATCAGTTTCAGTCATATTTTTTAATTCCAATCTTTTGAATTGATTTATATAAGAATTACGGTGTTAATTAAATACCTTTTTCAATTACCGCACAATTATTACAAATTTTGCATAACTATTAATAACACAAAAATAAAACTTTTAATAAGAGTTGAGTGAGTGAATATTAACGTCGTGCTTTTTCGTTAATCGAGGACTTTTGGCAATCAATCTCCTAATTATTAACCCCAATAAAGTGACGAGGATGTCACCTGAGCTACCCCCTTTACTAACTTCCACACCACCCCAACTGGAGGAGGTTTGAACATAGTCATGTTGCAGCGGTAGCTGAGAGGTTAAGGTTTTGGATCGTGGCTGGCCTTGTCACAAGTTCGAGCTCAGTACCTCTAAAAGCCCACCGTGTGTAGGAGCGATGCACGTTAAATTTGTCGAGAGCTAAACCGTCCTCCCGTTGGTGTGGTGAGGTAGTTAAGAGAGAGGTGGTGCCAGCTCAGGTGTCGTCCACGTCACTTGACCATGATTCAAAATTACGTGATCCGTCACCAAAAGCCCTGGTGTAGCTGTACAGTGCGACGTTAATATTCACTCACTCACTAGTCATCGTTCCTGTGTACGCCGAGATTTGAATAATTACGCATTCCTCAATTCTGAATTACATCGTTGATAAAATTGTCGCAAAACAATAAACCTGATATATTCTATGTTGTACATGTAAATGAAAATTCAAGTTTTAAGTCATATACTCTCTCTGTCATTGATTTTAGTAACAATAATAATAATTTTATTTTAAAATGTCATTAGATAAACCGATAAGAGATTAGCTTCTATATAATATAATTGTAGGTTAAATCGATTTTTTTCTCAAAGAAAATTATAAGCTCCTTTCCTAATTCATTTTAAACACATTGTTTAATTTTTACACATGTGTGTGTATTTTGTGTGTGTGTGTGTGGTTACCAAATAACAGCTTCATTTAATGTAGTAACCCAGAAAATAGGCTACATTATGTGGTGTCCTGTTCAAGAAAATGTAGATAGTAGAAAAAAATTGTACTTAAATTTGAATTTCTGAATTGTCTTATAAGAAACTCTCATCAAGAACATAATAAGTTTTGATACAAGTCTTTAAAAAAAACGTCCTTTTTCTGTGAAAATGGTCATTAGAGCTCTTTTTCATAAACTGTTATAATCTTTTTTAACCACAATTCCATTCCTTGTTTTATAAATAAATGTTATTATTTCTGGTATTTATGAAAATACGACAAAACTGTGTACTAAGAATTCCATTTTAGACGACATAAACTGCTTAGGAAAGCAACTGAAGACAAAAAAAAAGTATCTGGTGTCTCCCTCTTGGTTCCTTTGACAAAGGAGGGGGAGAAGAAGTTCAAACTGTGGTTTTTACGACTGCATGACCCGTTGGTGCTTCTTCACTGTTCAAAGACAAATATTGCTCATCGTACATTATGCAAGAGAAAACTTGTGCATTCTAGCTGTTAAAGTGTTTCCTTTAGCTGTTTGAAAGTAATTTCTACTCCTCCCAAAGATTTTTTTACTTCTTTGTTGTCATTTCAAAGAATGAGCTCGTTGGCTTCATCATATTTTTAAAATCCAATAGTTTGTATTGATTTATAAAATTATCTATTATCTATCTATTAAAATTATATATTATCTCATTAATATGCAACGCAAAGATTCTGTTTTAAGCACTATCATACAAAAAATTGATCAAAATGACGTTAGCCCACAATTCAGCAACTATTTTATCAATGGGGAAGGTTTGTTATGTCATTTGTCCAAGCGCCCCTCGAGATCACCCAGGTCTAACACCACTAGAAAGCAGGTTTGCATTCCACATTGTCTAAAAGCTAAAATTCACGAATCAGTTCATTCAGAATATGGAGGACATCTTAAATTTTTTAAAACTTATCATCGACTCAGCGAGAACTTCTTTTGGCACAATATGTATAAAGATACTAAAAATTTTGTTCGTTCTTGTACCATATGCTTATCTCGAAGAAACGCATTTAAAATCCCGCCTGCACCCCATCAACTTGTTGAACAAAGTACTGAACCAGGAGAAACGTGTCATATGGATATTTTCGGTCCCTTAAAAACCACGCTTAAAGGTAATAGCTATGTTTTATCTATGATAGATGCATTCACAAAATATATTCACATCGTTCCACTTCCGGATACTAGGTCCAGTACGATTTCAAAAGCTTTCTTTGATAATTACATTGTACACAGGGGTTGCCCACATAAATTAGTCGTATAGATAACGCTACATATTTTAAGAGTTCCGAATTTGTTGAATTTTGCAGAGTCATGGGTATTCAAAAAAGGCACATATCAAGTTATTCCGCTCACGTCAACGGTAGGGTAGAGAAACCCAATCAATCGCTAGCCAATATCCTTGCATCAATTTCACAAAACACAAACGATTGGGATGAGCAACTCCCGCACACCATGTTAGCATTAAATTCAGCGATCCATGAAGCTACATACACATCTCCCTTTTTCCTAGAGCATGGCAGAGATATTCGATTATCCTACACCTACGAAAAGAATTCTGATACACCACAAAATAAGTATGAATATGTCGAGAAACTTTTACCGTCTTTGGAGCATACTTTCAATAAAGTTTTAAATAATCAAAAGGATCAGGAGGCATCACATGTTGAATTGAGTACGAGAGCGACAAAACAACATCATTACGATTACAAAATCGGGTCCTTGTGTTTTATAAAGACGCCTAACATTAAATCCAATTTATCTCCAAAACTCAGACCTAAGTTCGAAGGTCCTTACAGAGTGATAGAGCGTTTTTCTAATGTCAATTATAGGGTGCAACATGTAGAACAATTGAGGAAAAGATTTAACACGCATGTCAATCGGATGATTCCATTTATTAAGAGATTTTCATATTTGCATTTTAAAAATTTGGATGATTTACAACCAGACGAGACGGAGGTTAAGGGTATTGTTCCAAGTCCACGGTATAATTTAAGGGCTCGTGCAGGTAATTCGGCTCGTTAAATACGTTTCCGCGCTAAAATATTTGAGGGAGACTTAATTTTTTTTTTACAATTTTACGCTTCGTCATTTCGAGAGCACGCATTGTATGATACCTGTCTCATGATTGCACCTTGTTTCATGCTATGTTTTATGTTTTTTTTAGTTATATCAAATTTTGTACTCATTTATTTAATGATTTCCTGTTATTTAATGAATTCCAGTTAAATTTTTTTTATGCAGTTTGTTTTATGTCTTGATTTTATGCTTAAATGACATAGTGTTGCTTGTGGTTAATATCAATTTTAACTCTAGATAAAATAATTTTATGCCGTGTGTTTTGTGCAATATATTAAATAAATTTGTGTAATGCAAGTGTTATTCAATGATAATGATGTACGTACGTCAATTTTTTAATTTTAGTAATTTCAAGCTTTAATTTATGTTTGCGACAAAAGTCAAATTTTGGGGTCTCTGGACACCTGTCATGAAATTTGAATGTTGTTACGATACATACATATTTTAATTTTTTTTCCCTATTACATAATTTGTTTTGTGCTAATTATCTAGAATTTCAATAATTTTTTCATATAAAAGGTTCCTTTATTGAATTGTTTAGTTTATGCTGAATTGATTGTTTATAACTGTACTTTCTGGTTAAATTTTTATTTTGCATAGAAGATTAATTTTTGGTAGCAGCATTTTGTTAGAATCAATTTTATTGCTAAATTGTGTTGGTGTATTAATTTTAAGTGGTTGTGTATTACTAAATGATGATAACATTAGAATTTATGCTTGTTAAGATATGGATAGAGATGGTTGTTTGAATATTTTCTATAAGAAACTTATTTGAAACTTTAATATTTTTTTTCCCGCGCATGTTTTTTTTTTATGTGAGATGATTGCTAACTTTGACTTAAAATTTTTTTGTGTTGCCGTTAGGTGTTTTAATGCTCATTTAAATTCTGCGTTGTTTGCTTTGCTATAGATTTGGAATTTTTTGTTGTTGTTTGTTCAGGGGTTTAGATTACTTGTGGTTCTTAAATTAATGTGCCGTCAATCATTGTGTCTCGCTTGTGTGCTAAACTCTACTAGGAATTGAAGGTTTTGTTTGTCGAGATAGTATTTCTGTTGGTTTAGATTAATTGTGGTTGTTAAATTAATGTGCAGTCAATCATTGTGTCTCACTTGTGTGCTAAACTGTACTAGGAATTGAAGGTTTTGTTTGTCGAGATAGTATTTCCGTTGGTTTAGATTAATTATGGTTGTTAAATGAATTTGCAGTCAATAAGTGTGTCTCGGTTGTGTGCTAAACTACTAAGAATTTTGATTTTTTGGTCGGTCGATATTGTATTTTTTTTTTCTCGTTGGGGCTAGGCTTACATGTGTTGAATTATGTCAGTGCGGGTAGATTATTTAACTGAGTGTTGATGTTGATTTAATTTATTGTTCTGGATTTTAATAAGTAGTTCTGCTTGTTATTTCGTTATGGTTTTTTTTTCTCTTGTTGGTGTAGTTGGAGGGATCGGTTGGTTTGTTCGCAGTGTGGACATTTCATCTTCAGTTGTGGAATTGTGCTTGGAACCGTGTTGTGTGGATTGGGCATTCTTATCTGTGGAATTGTGCTCCAATTTACAAGTAAAACAGAGTTTCGCACAATTCTTCTCTGGGCTGTTGATGAGGTGATTGGCCTACTAGGAAAGCAGGCTTGAGAGCATACTGACAAGGAGCAGGAACTCTGATAGTACTGGAAAGCAGGTTTGAGAGCATACTGGCATGGAGCAGGAACTCTGATAGTACTGGAAAGCAGGTTTGAGAGCATACTGGCATGGAGCAGGAACTCTGATAGTACTAGAAAGCAGGTTTGAGAGCATACTGACAAGGAGCAGGAACTCTGATAGTACCAGGAAAATTGAAATACAAGGGAGTCAGTCATCTGTTGGACGTTTTTTTTTTTCTCTGCTTGATAGTCGAGGATTGGAAATGGAGTGAGAGAGAATTATCGTTTTCAATTATCTTTTGCGCTTGAGTGATGGGGGAAACGGCGTGAAGTCCAATTCCGGTGACTCCGCCGACTTTTTTCTTTTTTCAAGGCTTGTGAAGTCCAATTCCGGTGACTCAGCCGATTTTTCTTGTGGGACCCCCGCAGAAGTCTCGAATCAAGGCTGGACATGGAAACGGCGTGAAGTCCAATTCCGGTGACTCAGCCGATTTTTTTTTTCTTGTGGGACCCCCCAAAGAAGTCTCGCATCAAGGGTGGAGCCTTGATTGTTATTCTGTCAGCCACATTGGTGAAATTCTTCGGCCAGCCTCGTTTTTTTTTCTGAATGTCACTGGGTGACTTTGAGTTCTTCGGCATGTCCACGTGGTGTGGTGGATTTGCGGATTTATGGCCTGTCTCGACGCTCCGTGATGCCCGACAATTTTTTTTTCCGATGGGTGTTCGTTTCTTTCCCCCCCTTGTTTCCTGTTTTTCAGTAGGATGTGGGTGCTGTTGCTATGAGACTCGAAACTCATAAATTTTATTGGTTTGAAAATGTTGGAAGAGGATTGGGCGCTGTTGCTATGAGACTCGAAACTGTTGGAAGAGGATTGGGCGTTGTTGCTATGAGAATTTGAAACTGTTGGAAGAGGATTAGGCGTTGTTGCTATGAGAATTTGGAAATGTTGGAATAGGATTGGGTGTGAATTTTTTTTTGTTGTTGTTTCACTACTTGTAAGGAGTTAGATAAGTTTGAGTTATAGGGATTTCGTAGAATATTTTAGAAAGTTATTTGAAGGAGATAGATAAAGTTGGCACTGATGAATTTGTTGAATGGTTGGGAAGTTTTTTTTTTTTTTTTTTTTATGGAGATAGTTAAGTTTGTGTTCAAAGTGTACGTTTATTTGATACTTGTTTTTTATGGAAATGGATAATTGAATTGAAAAGAAAGTCACATGGTTTATTTAATAAAACTGTTTGATGTACTGAAGGATATTTTGATTTAAGGATTTTGGGCAAAGGAAATTGAGTTGATATAATTATGCGGTATATTTGAGAAAGTTGTTTGGATGTGAAAAGGTAATTTGAGTTCAGGATTTTGTACGATTTCGAGTAATTAAGTTGATGAACATAGATAAGTTGAGTTAATGATTGTGTGGTATATTTAATAATGTTTTGAGATGCATTTAGGAAAGTTCGAGTTGAGGATTATGCGAGATTTTTGTAAATAAGTTGATGAGCTAAGATGGGTTTTGGTTATTGGTATTGTGGAAAAGTCGATTAATTATTTGGATGTTGCAGATAAGCTTAGTTAGTGTTATTGAGTATGTGAGGTTTTTGTAAATAAGTTGATTAGCAAAGATGGTTTTAGGTAATGGTATTGTGGAGCTATCGATTGATTATTTGGAAGTTGCAGATGAGTTTAGTTAGTGTTGTTGAGGCATAAGATGTGAACGATCTGAGGTAAAGGCAATTTTGGATTATCGAGGAATCATTTTAAGGTTACTGAGAATTTTAGGTTGTTGTTATAGAATTGTATTTGAGTTATTAATTAGAGGATTTTCGATGAATTGAGTTAGCGGTATTATTGTAAATAGAGGATCTTGTTTTTCTTTTTTTTTTTTTCGTGTTTGTATATTTGTTGCGCGTATAGTGAAACATTTTGAGTTTTTTTTTATATTATTTGGACTTGTGGATACATTGTATTACGAGGATTGTTAAAAAGTTATGTTGATTAATTAAGCGATATTTTTTTTTATATATTGGAAACTATGTTTAATTTTGTGTAACACTTGCAATAATTTTCTTTTAGTTAAATTACTTTACTCTGTATGTATCGCCTCATATGACTTGGGTTGCATATCAATTTTATATTTTAATTTTTTTTTCTGAAATTTTCAACTGCACTTGTGATTTCTGGAATTCATTTCTCAAATGGAAATTCAAATGTATTGAATGTGGAAGAATTTTTTTTTTCCTCTTTAAAGTTTTTTTTTAAACAATATTAATCGATATAGTTATTTTTTTTTACAATCGGATTTGCTATTTTTTTTAGTTATAATTCTGCACTCTGTTTCTTGTGTTGGCGGTTGCCGGCGATCGTCATATCGCAGGAAATGGGATGTTGTGTTTTGTTTGTTTTGCTTTTGTACACTTTGGGGGTGCATACTGATCACATGCGCACTCATAGTTTGCAATTCTAAATTTAATTACAGTATTTTTTTTAACTTTCATTTGTAACCAATGCTCGTGGTGAATTTTTTTTAGATTCCTTAGGCTACTCAGCATTCTTGCAGGTTATAGTTTTTTTTATCATTTATACGATTAGTTAATTTATAAAATTTTAATTTGCAAATCTGAATTAATTCCGCTAATTTTTTTAAACTTTTATTTGTAACCAATGCTTGTAGTGAATTTTTTTTTTTAATTTCTTAGGCTATCAAGCATTCTACGAAGTTACACATTTTTTTTCTCCACTTATGCACACTCATCGTTTCAATCTCTATTTTTTTTTTACTTTTACTTAATTATTTTCATTAAATATTATCAATGCTCTTAGTGAACCATTGAAATTTTTACGCTGGAGTATGTAAAGAGTTCTGCTAGTTTTTTTTTTTTTTTTTTTTTGATGGTCTGGGACTTTCACTTCACATTGGTCGTGTCAAGATTTCGATGTTAAACGATTATGAAGTGTCTGTTTCTGGGTGCCACGCTTGAATTGTATGTAAATGTTTTCACTGGCGTTTATTTCTTATGAATGTATTTTGTTCAATACTCCTAAGTGTTGTTTTATTAGTTGCGCAGTTGTTAGATACGCCAATTTTGTATTCTTACGTGTTATTTGTCTTAATATTTTTTGCTATTTAGTGGCACACGATTCTTTGTGATTGTTTAATTATTTCTATTTGTCAGTCTGTGTCTGATGTTTTTGTGAATTGTTTGGGTGATCCATTCAGTAAAATATTTTTTTCCTCCTCTTCGTACATTAACGTCATTGTAGTTGTTGATAGTTAATTTGGTTTTCCCTCACGGAATAGGTTAGGAACTTCAGAAATTGATTGTATTTTTTTAACATTCTTATTTTCATTTTATGAGCTGTGAGAGGAGTTGGAAGTTGGTGCTTGGGGTCTTCGAGGGCGGTCACAAAGGGCCAAGTTTAATTTTTTTTCTCATAACTGTTGTTTCATTACTAATATGGTTTCCCTGGGAGACAAAGTTTTTGTTATTTTTTGCAGTTTAGCAGATTTCTTTAGCAATATCTGAGCGACGATGGAGCTGCCAACATCATGGATGAACATGGACAGAACCCCTCATAAAGACGTGGACAGCTGATCGTGAACCAGGAGTCTGTGAATTTTTGTTCTTGACATAGACATTTGCCGACGCTAGGCCAATTCTGTATTTCGTTTGCTTACTGAAATTTTTTTTATTATTCATTTTAGTTTTGTTAATCTGAGAGAGGGGAGGAGTGATGGGGGGCCGTCAGTCCCTAAGGCTTGCAACTGTAATGTTTATATCGGCCCTGTTGTTGTTTACAAGAAAAGGAATTTCTCACCCCACCGAAAAGGGTGACGCGTTTCCCACGCCTGGAAGAAGGCAATGTACCCATAAATACATCATGGTTTGGGTTGTTTTGGGGAATTTCCCGCGTTTTGGGGGAGTCATGGACCGCGAGAAGATATCCCTCCGCTGACTCCAGACCAATCAGAAAAGCTGATTGTGTTTCGAAAAAGAATCCTCTCCAGAATACAGAAGTAAACCGTCGCGAAATATAAGCGCATGCACGACGAATTAAGACACTCTCTGACACAAATTTTATCACCGATTTTTGTCTGACGACCCTTTGACAAAATGCCGCGGTTGGAGACTCTCGAGATGGCCACACCATGTTTCCTCTCTCTCAGATCCTAATTCAGTTAAGTAATCATGTATATCCTTAGTATTTAATATAATTTCAATCTTGCTGTAAATAAATTAAGTGTTAATTTAAAGAACGGCTTTTTAATTTAGTGTCCTGTTTTATTTGTCTTTAAAAGATCTAATGTTTAAACGTAAACTATAGTGTGACGCCAAATGACAAATTAGAACCTGGGTATTTAAAATGGATCTAACGAAATAAATTAATCAATTTAACATTAAGTTAAACGGGCGTCGCATTACTATGTTAATTAAATATCTTCAATGGATGCACAATTCAAAAATTATTAGTAACAGAAAAATACATATACTATTAAAGGCTGAAATATGCGTATAACAAAGTGTTGTTTTATACATCAGTATATAATTTCACTGATTCAAGTGATTCACATACATTTATTGAACGTATGTAATGTATATGTATATAAATGGTACGTTATTTTATTTAAAAGACTAATTTTAAAAATGAAACTTTTCTTGGACATGAGCCATAAAAAGATAATCGCATACTTCTCAAAAAATGAAACCTTAATCACAGAACAGCCAAACATAAATTGCAGTACCAATAGTGTCAAAGTGATGTATGACAATTTTTCTTATTCTATGCTGCACATGCAAAGTAAAATTCAAGTTTTGATCCATACAGTTATTGATTTTAGTATTAACAATAATAATGATTTTTTATTAATACCATTACATTGCAGTCAGAGATTAGCTCCTATATGATATAGTTATAGGTTAAAACGATTTTTGTCTCAGAAAATTACAAGCTATTTTACAACCTTCTTCAATTGGGAAAAAACGTATTAAAAATTAGAGATTTACAGACATTATTAGTTTTTGTTTTACGCCTTTACAAGTTTTAAATGCGTTTTTCTCAGATTTTCATTTTGGAAGATATGAAAGGGTTTTCTATTCTATAAAATCTTTTTTTTTGTTCAAAATAATTTTGAAATTTTATGAAGATACTTATATATGCATATCTATTCTCTAACTATTTTTTTAAAACATTTAAATGAATATTTTTAAAATGGTCATATTTCTTCCAGGTTTCCAAATTTAACAATATCCATGCTTTTTCTCGGATTATCTATAAGAACAATTGTTAAAATTCTCAACACCGAAACAGGTTTTCAATTTCATACAAACTTAAGGAAGCGTAATAAAAAGGAAGTTTAGTTTGGAAATTAGTTCGATGAATATAATACAGTCGGCCCTCCACTTTGCGAACCTCTATCTTGCAAATTTCTCTATTTCGCGAACTTTATCCTGGAACCTAGAACATTCTATGATTTTCCTCGTCAAATAACCTACAATCAATGCTTTCAGTTTTTGAAACATGATTATTTCATTATAAGATGCCAAAAAAATAATAAAACACCAAACACTTTAAAATTTGAAATCTTTTCAACTTTCCAACTACTAAAAATGAATAAAATTAAACTTCATCAAATCATTTGAAACATTTTCTTACACTTTGATAAAAATAATAACGAAAAAAAAACTAATTAAGATCTATTAATTTTTTTTTAGATTTCAAAGCCCAAGTGTCCAGGGAAGTTTACGAGCAGTGCCTAGTTATATATTGTTAAAATACACCGAATTATATTTGAATTTTAAGTGCTTGAACTTCAGTTTACATAAAAGACAACATGAATGAAGATTTACACACATATTTTATATAATTTGAATGTTTGAATAAATGGTAATCAAAAATATACGGAAACATTTACAGTAGACATTTATGCATATAAATAAACATAAAAACCAAATTTAATTTCGAGCTATTCAAAAACAAAGGAATTATTGTTCAAAAATATCTATTTATGCAAAATACCTCAACATTTATCTTTTTTTAAAGGCTAACTGAATAAGTAATTAAAATCTGGATATTTTTTGAAATCTCGACCGTATAAAGCTAGAAATTTTATGTTAGAAATTCCATTTGAAATTTCGAAAAAAAAAATGTATCGCAAAGTTAAAAATTATTTACCATAAGTTCTAGCAACTCTTTGAGTATAATATAAATTTCAAATTATATTATATAGCTTATTTGGTTTTTTTTAATATATTTCGAAGATTTCATACAATTCAGCTGAAAAATGCATGCTAAGAGCAAAAAATATACTAAAAAAAATTGATGAATATACAATAAAGTTTTACATAGAAGCAAAACTGAGAAGCTAAAGCGTAGGAATGAAAGTTTTGAGTATATCTGAAGTAGTTTTCGAAATATTTATTTTAAAGTTCAGAAAATTTGTCTGCGTTATGTTATACTTAATATTAATTAAATGGTTAAAAGAATATGTTAATATTAGTCATGTAATCGTTTGATAACACATTCATATACTAATAAAAATTACATGGTCATTGATGCGAATGTCAAGAATTTTATGTAATTTTAAATTCAGACATTAAGATATTGATGTAGAAAATATAAAACGACCATCTAAAATACATGAAAAATGCACTCTGCTATAAAATGATCTTGACAAACATAATCCGGCATTTTCACTTACTATGGCAGAGCCGGCTTAGTCAGGGGCGATCTGGAAAAACAGAGAGAGAACCGCGGTTTTGATGGATGCCGCTCTAGCTTTTAAAGCTCCTAGGAAAAATTATATATATATAAATTACAAATGCAAAAATAAATCTTGTAATTTTCCATACATTTTTAAAAAAACGAATTGTGGAATTGGCTTCCAATACATTGTTGTGTTTGACAATATGTAAGGTAACCAACCCTACATTAGATAGATTTGTCCTACTTTTTCGTAACCGTATTCCTTTTAAAATTAATTCGTGCAGCCGATATACACCTTTTGCACCCTTAAAAATTTATGTAAACTACTAGCTGTACCCTGCCACGCGTTGCTGTGTCTCAGTCTTGTTAAACAGAAAGGATATATTTTCAGTATGTTAAAAATTTTGCATTGCATGTATGATCTTTTATAAAAAAATGTATAAATATATATACGAAAAACTTTTTCCTAAACTGATATTTATAATTTGTTAACCAAATGCTTGAAGTTATTACAGCTTATTTTTGTCCTCATGTCATGTTATGAACCTAAATTTATTTACATTGTCTTTAAAGTGGCGACCTCAAGTTTGAAGATAAATTTTAATTGGCTCCACTCTGGATTTATTGAGGGAATTGGGTTAGTTTTTTACAATGCTTTTGGATATTTTTATTAAATCAGAGGAGTATTCACAAATGCACATTTATCCAAACAATGTCACTTGGAAACATGAATTTTATTTCCTGATGTCATATAGGAAATGTTTTGATTCCGCAGTATATCTAGCAAGCAAAATTTGTAATAGCTCTGTTCTCTGAGTTGAGGCAGTTTAATTTTTTCAGTGGTAAAAAACATTCCTTTGGTTTCTCCCTTAAATTCCAGAACATTGCAATAAGGATACACTTCCATCATTGTGTAAATGAGAACATGCTGCCTGAACCTAGAATCTTCCACTGGGTTGTACCGGAATGCAAGTTGACTGTTATTGTGTGATTGCTCACCACAAAGTCATGTTTGACGCAGATGGGCTGTTTTTGGTTAACATCTTTCTGATGTTGTAAAACACGAATGAAGTGCTCGCAAATGTGCTTCCTCAAGTCTGGCTGCATGTTGCTTTGCTGCGCCCTCAGCCTGTGTTTGTGGCATTCTTTGTCTGCTTTTCTCGTTTGCTGATATCCATTCTTTCTCAGTTTGATGTGTAGTACTTTTGCCTTGCAAGTATGACAACCTAAGTTTGATTTCCCGCAAGGCATTATTTTTATCTAGTGAAGCCAATTGACTGCACTTAAAAAGAAAAAAAATTCAAACAAAGCATATAAAATTTCTTAAAAACTTAAAACTACACTTTTAAAGGAAAGAAACTTAAAACAAAAACATATAAAATTTCAAAACATGAAAAAAAAAAGAAAAATCAGGAACAAAAAGAAAAGGAAAAAATAAAAAATGCTAATGAAATATTTAACTTTAAAAGTGCATCAATTGACACAACTGAAATTCAACGCAATGAGAGGCTGAAGGTATTTTTAATCAAATACGCCAGGAAAATGCCAATATAAACACGGATTTTGCAGCAGAAAACTACGACAAAGTATTGATAATGATGGGAGTATTTTTGCAATTCACAATTCGATTAGTATTAGCAATTGTTATCAACAAAGTTAAGGGCCTATCTTTAAAACAGAGTGGCTTATATCTAGACACAGACAGCTTTTCACATGGACAATTATTTGTTATCTGTGTACTTAAATATTAGCATCACCACAGCCAAATTACCGCCATGCAAATCACAACATTTTCCCTCCATTTCTTTTTTCATAAAAAAAATGTTAGAATATTGTTTAGATATTAAGGTACGATATACATGGCACACCAATTTTCCTAATACATAATTACTGATGTGATGCTAATACATAATTACTGATGTGCGTTACAGAGCAGCAGTCACCAATTGGTGATGCGTGAAAAATTTTGGATGGTATGCAGAAAAATTGGGAAATTATTTATACTTTTATGAAGACTCAGTTTAAAAAAAGATGAACAAAACAACATATTACGGAACGCAAATTATTCTTTACTAAAAGCTTTTAGTTACTGAAATAACTAAACAAAAAAACATAATTCCTGAGGTTAGCGATTTTTCGTAACCTCAACCATTTTTTGGAAAATTGTAGTCAAAACACTTCAGTTTGTTGATTGATGCTTTTCATGAAGCTTATTTGGTTCACTCCTAGAAGAGCCCACACCCTTGGCGCAAATTACTTTGGATGGCGATAATTGCGCCATCTTCGTAACCCTACTTTTAAACACTACATACGACAACCCTAATTATTTCTAGCATTTTCGTATTTTGTGGGCGCGCATTTCGAATTTCATTTTGTTGTTGGTCTCCGGGCTGGTTGCGTGTGTGAGGGAATCTAATTTAGAATTTTTTACTTTGTTGAATGCGAAAGGTAAGAAAGAATTGATTGAATGGTGTATGAAGGAAAGATTGATTGCTTCGAGTTATGAATGTCCTAAATGTAATGATCAGCATGATGTAACATGGTCGGCAGTAAAACGCTTTCTTCGAAATCGTGCCAGCCACACCGAATGTATGTTCGACCATTACCTCGCAGAATAAATATGGCGGCGTTCACACGATCATTCGCTTAGCGATGAGAACTTTAAGACTTTTTTAAAATCTGTTGTTACGCTGTCCCCTCCACTCGGAAAAGATCAGCAGTAAGAAAGCAAGTGGTGTTATAATTTTTATCTCAAACGTTTAATTTCTGTATTGCTTACATATATTTTCATTATGCATCCACCTTATCCTGCTATATTTCCTTGCCACCATTGTCGCTTTCGCTTGGCACCATCTTGATCTGGATAGGCGCCTTTTTTGGTTTGTCGCCAAGGGTGTGGGCTCTCCTAGGACTTTACCGCTTATTTTCAGGACATAGAAAATTAAATAAAGTCATAAATATAGCTATAGTGCTCCACCACATAGAGGTCAATCCTATTAGTGAAACGCTAATTATAAAGTTATACATTAAGTGGTTCATGAAGTGTTGAAAAATGGCAACTACTGCTCTAAAGCAGGCACAGCAGACAATTTCTGTATATATACAGACAATGAAGCAACACAAAATGTCTACTCATAAGCATTGTAAAATTAACCCTTTCACCTCAAGAAGAGTCATTTAATTTGTTTTCAAACCTGGCACCTCTTCTATGGAGAAAATGCGAATAATTTTAGATTCATACCATGACAAAAAAAACCCATAACTTGGGAGTATTCTGTTAACAAATTACAAATGAAATAAATCTGTTTAGAAAAGTTTTGTTAATGTATATTTCCACATTTTTTTATAAAAAAATCATACCTCAAGTGCAAGCAGTTAAAGATATTAGAAATGTGTGCTTTCTCTTTTCTTTCTTTTTAAACCAGACTGAGCCACAGGAAAACATGATTGGGTACAGCTAGCTAGCTATAACAAACTTAAATGATAAAAAGCTATCAAAAACCAATTATTAACAACAAATTATCATTTTGATAAAATCACCAAAAAAAGTTGCAAACAAAGGTTCTTGGGTACTGTTGCAACTATATCAACCCCGATTTTGTTCGCATCATACACGGTGAATTGGCAATTAAGTGCTAATGTTGCCAATATGGTTGCGATAATACATAAATATCAAAACAAACACAAAATATACAGCAGAAAATCTTAATTTTTTCCATTTATATTTCACAGTAACACCAAATAAAATTTTGAAATTACACAAAATAGATATTTCGTGAGTCTAATGTTATTGCCCCAACTATTAAAAACTACAGTAACTTTTTCGTGGAAAAATTCACTACAAAGTGCAAAAAAGTATTATTATTGTGCACAAACAGGCATAGAATGTTCTTCCCTTATTGAATGCATATTGCAGTATTTGGCGATGACTTTTGATTTTAGGTAAATGGCCGACTAAAGAAAAAATATAAGTACCATAAAAATTATATATTAATTTAATTTAGATTCATTGGAGAAAGATAAAATACCGTAAAGTCCTGCATATAACGCACACCCATACTTTCAAGCTGCAAGTTTTAAATTTTAGGCATATTCGCTATATAATGTGCACCCCTTTTTTACGAAGAAACCTGAAATGTACAAATGCAATGCTGTTATGTTTAGTAGCGATTTATTCAAGGTGTTTATCTAAGCAATTGCAAAAATAGTATACTTTTAGAACTACCACCTTTTAAGTTCAATAAGAATGTCATGTCTTTTAAATAAATAGTATTTCGAAATATTTAGAAGTTTTACTTTTTTATGCTCATTTATTTTTTAATTAGCGTATAACTCACACCTGTAAATTTCGATCTTATTTTTTCTGTTCAAAGTGCGCGTTATAGGCCGGATTTTACGGTAGGTGGAAGATTTTAATCGGTATACTACTCGTAAACACATACATAGTGTACAAATTAAATTTAGTAGTTTATGCATAAAAGTTATCCAAAGTAAATATTCTGTGCTTAAAAATAATTGAAAAATACAATACGAACAGTAATTGACATAAAAAGAGCTGAACTATATCAACGCGAAAGTAAAATTTGAAAAAATAATTACAATCTTATGACAACCTAATTCCTCAACATGTATTTGAGCCCTCTGTCTGTTTTGCTCATTCACTGATGCTTACTCTAATTTGATCAGCATTTATCCCTCGCACTGCGTTTGCCTCGCCAGTATGATGACCTAAGTTCGAGTTTCTGCAATACAATTTTATGTAGTTTTTTATAATACATCGCAACTGATAATTTGTTTTTAGGCAATAATTTACTGAAAAACCTTAAAATGTAGGAAAACGCTGCCACGTTTTTATTAATTAGTACTATTTCCTTTAAACTCTTCTTTAATACAAGGAATGTAAACAAATTTTTAGGCTTTCCTCACACCCCATAGTCTTTTTTTCATAGTTACATAAATTTATACAAAAAACCAAACATCCATGTAAAAGCAATCGTTCCATAGCTAATGGTATGGGAAACGAAAGTTGTTATAAATTAATTCATTTTTTGAAGAATAAGAGTTATTTTGCGCTTTATTATTTATTACTAAATTATTTATTTAATAATATGTTCGTACATTGTCTGTTTCCTTGAGAATAAAACTAGATTAGAGCTTTGTAAATTTTTAATCGAAAATAAAAGTTTGAAAAAAAAAGATCTTAACCTTCGGGGGGAAAAGGGGGGTTATACTTGAAAAAACCCAGATAACGCTGGCCTACAAAGAGGGAAAAGAAACCTGTCTGACAAAGAGAAATGTGGAAGAAATTTCTGAGAAAGCCATTTAAATGACATAAATATAGAAATCACTCAAGTAGCTCAGACATACACAAAAGTTCTGGTGTCCAGAGAAAAAGGGAAAATTTCTATGGGAATACAGTTTTATCCATGGAAAATGGCCGTGCTACAACGAGCTAAGTAGCCAAAAAAACAGGCCCGCCCGACGGGAAAAAGACGTTGAAGAAACTACTAAAAAGAGAGTATTTTAATGACATTAATATAGAAATCAAACACACACCAGGAAGTGCTGACACGGCAAGCGGAAGGGGAATCTTCCAAGGCATTAAGCGGTACAATTGAAGAAGCCCGAGCAACGTCGGGCCATCCAGCTAGTATATATATATACACTGGTGTGCAAAAATTAAGGACGAAGTAGAAAAATTAGCATATCAGCTGAACGAAGAGGCAGAGTGGACAGAAAGACCAATCAGGAGATTAAGTAAGGTAATGTACTGTAGCACATGCGCAGATATGCAGGTAGACGTAATGGGGGAGTGTCTGAGTTGTATAAAGCATGTTGTCGGTGTAAGATCAGTATTTCTGGCAAAGAGATTGCACGCCGTATAGCAGTTAAAATCACACCGAGTTGCTGCCTCAGCGAGAAATGGCGAATAATCAATCTGTTAGACGACATCTGGATGCTTTTACCCGAGGTCGAATGATTGGGAGAAGTTGGAGGAAGGCCGCAGTGTGACAAGTGTGGCTGCAGAGTTCGAAATTGCTGACAGCATCGTTTCACGACTTTGGAGACAATTTCAAACTACAGGAACAGCTATCCGGGGGTTCAGTAGTGGTCGTCCACGGGAAACCACACCCGCAGATGACCGGTACATTGTCTTACAGGCCAGAAGAAACAGGCGGCAGACAGCGGGAGAAATGGCTAGACACAGGACACAGGCTACTGGACGACCGATATCGCGTTTTACCGTGGCCAGAAGACTGCACGGTGGTGGTCTGTTTGCACGACGCCCTGTACGGTGTGTACCTTTAAAGCCTGCCCATCGGAGAAGGCGTTCTCTGTGGTGCCGGGAACACCGGAATTGAAGAGACAATGAATGGGGACGAGATTTCTTTAAAGATGAGAGCAGATTCAGTTTGAGTAGCGATTCTCATCGCATACTCATCTGGAGAGAGCGGGAAAGCCGCAATCATCCCTCGAACATCATTGAAAGGGACAGGTATGGAGGTCGCTGTGTTCTCGTTTGCGGAGGCATCATGCTTGGTAGTCGTACAGACCTTCACATCTTCGACGCAGGTTCCGTCAACGGGACCCGTTACTGTAACGAGATTCTTCTTCCATATGTGCGTCTTTTTAGAGGTGCTATGGGTCTGCAGTTCCTTTTCATGCACGACAATGCACCATGTCATTGCACAGTAGCTGCCGAACAGCTCTCAGAGTGTGAGGATATTGAACGTATGGATTGGCCGGCACGATCTCCGGATCTCAATCCCATAGAGCATGTATGGGATTTTCTAGGCAGCTCGTACCTTACCACCAGTAACGATTAGGGAGCTTCGATTGGCGCTGCAAGACGAATGGGCAGCAATGCCTCAACAAATCATTGACACCTTCATTCTCAGCATGGGCAGACGCTGTGAAACCTGCCTAGCAGTCAGGGGAGATCATATCCCCTACTAAAAACCGGATGTTTCTTGCTGGACACCCATCACAGGGATGTTTCCGCCTTCAGTCGCATTGCGCTCCATGCTACTTTTTCAATAAAGCTTCTTTTTATCCCTCTGATTTCTCTTTTAGTAAGTGTTGCTTACATATTACACATGTCCTTACGTATTGGGGATCTTACGGTATTAAATGTGTTGATTTGGAAAGCTTTTGTACAAAGTTATATTGAAAAAACCGTCTCGTCCGTAATTTTTGCACACCAGTGTATATATATATTTAAAAAATAGAAATAACAATATTAATATTTATGGTCGATTGCCCAAAAATTCAAAAAGGAATTTAACAAAAAGTATTTAAAGTAAAGTTAAATTACTCATATTTAAACAAGATTTGTTTGGAAAAGGGAACCGTCAAAATTTCTTCTGATACCTTTTTTTAATAGTCTTTATTTACTTTTTTAATTTGGAGTCTTTATGGTTATATTCCAAAGAAATGCATTAGCAGAAAATTAGCTGTTGAAAAATTTGCATACTTTTTTTTCTTGTATAGGTAAATGAACTCTAATGAGATTTAAGTCAAAAAATCCTTTTGGTAAAATTTTATCGAAATTAGTACTGTTTCATTTGCTACAGCTAATACCTTTCTGACATTTGCTAACATTGTAAGGTTTTTTGCAATTTATAAGGAAGATACCTATTTATGGCTAATTGTGATAATCTTATGAATGGCACTCTTGTTGTGGTTGACAGTTCTGCATAGTGGCTGCTCAATTAGTTATAAAATTTGCTAATTTATATTAAAAAAAGGAATGTGACTTGAGAACTTGGAGTAGCAGAAAGACGGGAAAGCACAAACGAAACAAATTTGATATACAGGAAGCCATAGATTAAGATTTAAGCGATATCTTAAAAATCTACTTTGGAACTTATTTTTTCCTTTTTCAAACAATTTCAGTGAATATTTTTTTTCACCAGTTGTTAAACAAAACATATTAAAATTATAATTTTTATGCTATTTGAGGCATCCAAACATTTACATAAAAATAAACGTTACTTGGTCATGTATAATATTTATCTGAATTTTTAAGAAACTACACCAAAGAGCTGTTCGATTTCTTAACTTTTTTAAAGACTTTTTAAATTTGATTACATTTACATGCCCTTTTATTTAAACATAGAATGTTTACCGTATCTGATCTGAAAATTTCACAACATTTGGGAAAATATAGGATGGATTATAAATATAAAATTAAATATGGAAAAATATGGATTTTACATAAACTTTTAATAACACAACCAGTGGGGACCCTTGCAATGTGTTTTTTCTATAGGGTTAGAAAAAAAACGAAACTTTTAGCAGAAATAAGACGTATATCTCTTCACATGACGCCAGGGACTATTTCTAAATATCTTTGAAGTAACTGATAACTTTTTCTATTGTATAAGTTATTTGTGTTTATAGGCTTTTTTAAGGCTACAGTGGACAGTAAAATTTTTTTTTATTTTTTACAAACATGCCCCAAATTTTTACTGGCTGTATGTAACTTAGAACTAAAACCATATAAAAAATTTGGTGAGAAAAAAATGATAATTTTTTAAAAAATTTAAAATAAAAAAAATTTTAGCAAAAATTTAAAAATTTCAAAACGTTCCATGCGTTTTGATTTTTTTTTCAAATTTCATATTTTCCCCTGATTTAACTTCTTTAAGCAATTCTTTACAAATCTATGCATACAATGTAATGTTTTATATGATAATTTACAAAATATGTGGGTAAACGCAATCTTTTATATAAAAATTTCAAGAATTTTAATGATTTCCTACATATAAAACTTTAATCTCTTCTTTCACCCTATCACTATTACTACAATGCATCCAAGAATTTATAAGTATACATTAGTTGAATACTTTTGGAAAGTTTTGTTATAATTCGACAAAAATTGCAACGCATGGAACATTTTGAGTTTTGGTTTCGAGGCAAATTTTTGATTCTGAGAAAAACAGTTTTTTTTATTTTAAAGGAAATTAACATATTTTTTTTTTAAAAAAAATTAAAGATATAGATATGAATTTGAAATTGAAAAACACTAATACACAAATATAAGATAGATGCAGAATATATGTACATAAGCTTCTGCAATATTTATTGTAACAGTCACATTTACACATGGTATATACAGTGATAAAAATTGAAGTAAGTTAGAACATTCCAATATAATCTAAAGTAAGTAAATTAACTGAATGTATTTCATTATTATTTCATCAACCAAATGATATATTATATGTTTCATTAATTACAATGAGTAAAAATAAAGTATTTCAATACAATTAAATTACAAAAATTCAAAAGAAATAACAAATCTAATTACACATAACAAGAGAACTGTTTGCTAAGTCTGATAAAAAATATTAAAAAAGCACCGGCACTATAGGCTGCATTTGTATCCGTGGCATTTCTTTTCCTTTTCTTTTGTTTCGTAGAAATATTCTCCTTTTGGAGACAAATACCTCTTTTGGGCCTTTTCGCCAAATGCAGCTATACAGACTTTCATTCGAATTTTGCGTCTTGCCTGCTACGCATCTTTCAAGAATGGTGTTTGAAGCTAAACGTTGATAAACAGGCATAATTTTCTCCATTACTTGTGGCGACAAATAAGTTCTCAATGAACTGTGTGACCCTGGGGTTTCACCTTTGGCTATAGCTCTTTTATAGAAACGACATGATGATTCCCCTTCAGGACACTTACCATGCATAGGCATTTTGTCAGTTGACGAGCAATGAATCAGGCTGGTATATAGGGAAGTTTCCAATTAATCGGTATCAGGGACATTACCTTTTATTGCCTTTCTATAGTAATTTTGCAACTTTGTGATTATTTTATCTGAAAGGTTTCCCTGCTTACGCCCACCAAGAGTTACTTTTTTCACCTTCCATTCTTTCACTTTGTTACGTAACGATGTGCCTAGCCTCTTTGCAATATGATTCAGGCACTCTTCCTTTTCGATTTTTATATGAGAACCATATATTTTATTGTCCGACAAAAATTGAAAAGTTTTTGAGTCACCATCACTCAGCATGGAAACGAATCTAATTTGGCAATCACTAATTGACGGACTCCACATAATTAGTGCAGCTTGCATCTCCATGCCTCCAGAAGTTCCATCAAAATTTTTGTCACACTCATCCGCATGTCCTTTTTGCCATATGTGAAACTCCGCACTATCGACTCCCATATCTCGACCAGCAACTACACAATTCTGACAGTATTTCGACAATACTTCAAAGTCAAGGACAAGTCCACAAAGGATATCGATGATTATTCCTAATCCTAGGTTATATATATGTCCTCGCGTTTGCCAAGTACCGTCATATGACACACATCAATTATTTCCTGATTTTTTTAGAGAAGCATCAACTTTTACGTGAGCTTCTCTAGCAGTTTGACGTGACATTTCGAGCATTTTTTTCTTCACCTCTTTGTTTTTCACGGATAAGTTGTGCATGCATTTCGCAAATGTTTTTCGGTCCATTGTTGGCATGTTGAGCACAGATGAAAACGTTTCTAAAGGAGCATGCTATCAGCCTATGGATAGGAAGGCACTCACCAGTTTGCTGTTTATATCATGTGAACTTTTGGCCTCATCTTGGAAATTTCAAAAAACACTTCCATAGCTTTCATGACATGATTCGCATTAAAGTTCCATCTTTGTAGAATACCCCATGGAATGTTGTTGTTTTATAACAAGGGTACAGTTTGTACAATGTTTACCAGGAACTTTCTGCAATAGTTCAGAAAACACAGCCTTGTGAGTGAAAATATAGCCTGCCTCAGATTGGGAAGATGTACTCGGTTCAGATAATGTATCTCTCTAAAATACCATACTAATACTGTTTTTTCATCAACAGTTTTAGAAGATTTCTGCCATCGCTTCTTGCTATTTTCAGCCAACATCTTTCTCCTTTTGGTAGGACGACCTTTAGGTTTTCCATATCTCGATGATATAAGATTCATTATAACAATTTTAAATAACAAAGGCTATTTAAAATAAACTTTTGTTCTTAAAAGAACTTTTTGTTTTGGTAAAATCAATATAAAGTTTGAATAAAATTGAACGAAAAATGTAAACGCAAGTTCGAGCGAATTGTAAACAAATAATGCCAATTTAGGTCTCAGATACAGTTAAAACAAATTGTTGCCATCCAGTCCTTGATAAATTAATATTTAAAAATAAAAATTAGAGAGACTATGTCTACAGTAAATGAAATTCGTACTGTCAAAGTACATGACAGCTTTGTCAGCATGACATCAGAATGTAAACAAAGGGGCTTGGTCATGGATGACTGAATCGGAACTACCCCATAACTCAGTAAAAAAAAACATGAAACAAAAAAATTTTTTCGCGTTTGATAGAGAGGCTAATGTAATATTAAAATAAGTGAAAAACTTTTTTTCGATATTTTAGTCAATTTTCCACATTTTAACTGTCCACTGTAGCCTAAAAATTAATATTCTGTAAAAGGAGTGATATTCCTTAATTTCCTTAGAAACAATCACAGTAAAATATTTATGTTAACATTGAGGGTAAAAATATCTATAAAAAACTATTTTAATATTGCTGGGCTTTTTTGTGCAATCATTTTGCTATTAGTTGCACGTGAGCCTTTCTTTGGATACGAGACAGAGAAATTGATGAGATATATTGCGAATATTCACTTTACTGCAGAAGGAAGGTACAGCTGTTATTCTGCAAAAATCAAATAAAAATAAAAAATTAATAATTTTCTATTAAATCATTTATTTTAAAATATAGTCAGTCATCCTGTATAGTGGTTAGTGACGCTGATTGCTGTGCCGTAGGCACTGGGTTCAAACCCCGGATAAGACATGGATGTTTGTAAATGTTTAGTGCCTGCGCGGCATGCGGGTACTTTAAATACCCATCGAGCCGCATGACCTCTCGTAAGGTTAGGGGAAGGGGGAAGAGGTGGGAGGCCACTGACCTTAACCTAGGGTGTTCGCTTTCAAAATTGGGGTAAAACCGAGCTAAATCGTTCTGTCACCTGTATGGTGCTCAAAGCTACGGCTAACGACAGGCGCCTCTTAGCCTATTGCCATGATGAATTTCGTGGGCATTGATCTGGCCTTTGCCGATCAGGTGGCATTAGTAACAACAGCAATATTTTAAAATATTACTCTATTCATAAAATATCATTTTTTGCACTTTTTTATAGGTAGTTTTACATTAAACTGTTATTTGTTTCCTTTATCTTATTATCATTATTTTTCATCTCAGTACCTTAATTTTATATTTATTCTTTTACAAGCAATGCAAAAATTATAACATTTCAATTTTTTTATTCGAGCATCAAGGAAATTAAATGAATATTTGAATTTGGAGATCAGTTACAACATGGCTTTCTTTAGATGACCAGACTAGCAAAATCATATTGGCTGCTAATCTTTAATTGAATGGAAACCCCCAGTAGAGGTGATCAAGAAATTTACGTGATATTGGTGTGGTCATCACGAACGCTGCTCAACTATCTATCTCTAAGCGATATCACTTTAATCCATTTTATCCGAATTATTAAATGTTATGTAATGAAACTACTTTTCAGTATAATGCAATTGCATTGAGAAAATGTTGCTCAATTCCTGTATGTCAGTATGAGATATCATTTCCTGCTCATAATGATGGCAACCCATAATAAAATTTTTTAATACAGGTTGTTGATTTTTTTATAATGTCTTAAGCCTTCTGTAGCTATCAGCGTAGCTAAGAATTTGGAGCAAATTTGTTTAATAGTACTTCGAATTCTAAATCCTACTATTGTTACTTTCCTTTAGATGAGTTGTTAAAAATAACTGCTTCTTTTCCAATTTTAACACAAATGTGGAAAAAAAATATTATATATACTTCAAATTTAAGTATCAATTCACTACAAGCTGGAAAATTTGAAAATAAGAGCAAATGTTTTGGCTTATTTATATGGTTTTCTGTTTATTTCCTGTCGCTTATTCTTATTCTTTAGTAAAATATAACAATTGCTATTTTTAAATTAAATCAAATTACATTTAACTCCCCTGATTTATTTACAATATACTGTCACATTTCGAATCAAGATTCTTTTAATCAAATAACGCACAAATTTCCATACAGAGTATTTAAAATATTTCTCTTCGTAAAATAAAAATATTTGGCATCCTATGAAAAAATTAAAGATTAATTAATTTGCTAGGATTATCAATTATAAATATCCATTGTTATTAATCAGTACTAAATCTTATATCAAATATGTTTTAAACGTCGTTAAAATAAATTGAAATATAGTCGAATCTATTCACTTTTGTGCTGTGAAAATACTTATCCCATGTAAATAAGTAATATTTTCAAAAACTGTTAAAAACTATTTAACCCTTCTAAAAACATACAGCTATTATTTATAAAAAAAACTATCAATGAGGAATTAGTCTGATAAATTACAATGATGGTTTAATTTAGACTAAGCAACAACTTTTCATTTTGCCCTTATATCAGTGTTTCTCAAACTGTGGGGCGCATCCCCCTGGGGGGCGATAAACCTACAAGGGGGGCGCGAGCATATCGAAAATAAAAGTTTAAAATAAATTTATTTACTAGAATGAAGTAAAACAAAAAAAATTCTGACTTAATGAAAAATATACAGATTTACACGGAAGTAATATATACATATATTATCTGCGATTTTACATCAAAAATAAAAGCTTCTACTTCAAAATCTCATTTTTTAGCTATCTTTGATATTATAACCAAATAAAAAACGTTTCATTCGATTTGCTGTAATCCCATGATGAGATTTTTTTATTACGTTTTCTTTTCAAAGCGAAAATGCTACTCTTTTAGAGGAAAGACAAAATCCAGAGCCATAATCAAAAAAAAATTTATGAAGATAAAAAGTTCATCACTGTTATATATTATTGCCATCAGCTGTAGGCAGCAGAATGTATTTGCTGCGGTTTGAACTTCGAGCTTACTTTTACAGTTTGTTACGTACCTGCTCTTATGTATTTGTTTTTTCATTTAGGGAAGTTTGAAAGATTACTAAGCCAAGCAAAATGAAAAACACTTTACATAATTTTTTTGCAACATCCATATTGTAATAAATACCTTTTTTAATCCGGGAGCGGTCACGTCGAGCACAGAGTGCACGAAATCGGTAATTCTGCAAAATTGTTTAATTGTTACCAATGGCCCTGATACTATCCTCCTGTTTGACAATTTTAACTAGAACTAAAATATATTTGTCACATATCTCCCTCTTTTTTGGGACTGACAGACGTTTTTTTACGATCTTAAGGTACCTGTTTTGTCTGAGTTCCCGGTGTGATAACTTTTTTTCCGAAATGTGTTCTATTTCCTTGAAAGTAGGTGAGCAATATGTTCTCTTTATTAAATTATTCACTGCAATTACGATATTTATTGTGTACTATAAAAATAATTATAAAAAAAGGATTGGTGTGACTCACAATAACCCCGCTCGACCAATAGTATCGAGTGCACGCCTGCTCCAGGGTTAAAACATGTTGAAGTATTTTCGCTTTAAATTTTAAAAATAATACAATTATTCCTCATCAGAATTTTTTTTATTGTTCACTATTCAACATCAATTCTAAGTGCTAATTCTTTGAGTCTTAAAACTACAGATAGCTTAAAAGTAATTATAATTTGAGCAATCATTTTAAAAAATCATTTTACATTTTTGTAAACATTGTCGTACACTTGGCTTTACTCTCCTTACAATTAAGCGATTATATCAATGTTTTATTTTCTTATAAATGAACTTGTGCAAAGAGCGGGCACTTCTCGACCGGTATACTTTTAATGTATCAGTGCTGCACAGAGTATTTTATAACTAATTAATTAATACTAAATTAAGAACAAGTTTAATAAGTATTAGCGACTTTCACGGGCTTGTCTTACAGAGCAAAGTTTTTCAAAGGATTGCTTATGATTAGAAATTGACCCTCTGAGTTCTTTTTCTACATTCAGCTGATATCTATATTTTGTCTTCTAAGCAACCACCGCATTTTGCAATATGTTCCAATTAAAAAATTAGAGAAAGGAAAAATAAAATAGTATAATTATCCTATCACTTAATTTTTTTTTGCTCAAAAGTAACATGTACGAAATTTAATACTCATGTCATGAATTTGCACGGTTTATAATAAAGATTGTTGCTTTAGCGTCAAAATGCATTATTATTGCATTCAGTACATTATTAATCTATAAGGGGGGCGTGATAAAAATTGTGATTGAAAAGGGTGGCGCCAGTATTGAAAGTTTGAGAAGCACTGACTTATATAGTTCTTAAAATCGAGGAATTTAAGAATTTACTTGTGACACGTGAAAAGAATTTTAAAATAACTTAATATAGCTTTGGATGCATCTATTTCAGTTCACTTTTCAGGTATTAAGTATGCAAATATGACTTTTTCTAAAAAAATTGTGACGATAATATAAATAAATTCAGACTTACCTTAGTTCAGAATGATTTAGTTTTGAAAATTTTTGTGTAAAGATATAGAAATAAAAAACAACTATTTTTGGTTTTAACAAAATAATTAAATTGTAAATTGCCTGATATCAAATGAGCTTCAACAATTATAAGCTTCATTATCTTTATTATTATTTCTCTTATATTAACTGTAACAATTTCTTGAAATTAAGCATTACGTTATATTTTTTTCATTTGTATAATAAGAGACAGAAGTAGCAAGTGTAATAAATTATATTTTGCAACCATTAAAATATGACATGGATGTTAAAATAAAATTACCTTATACTTTACGTTCCATTCCTGACTGGCAGATTAGCTTTACAAAAGGGAGTGGTATGGAAATTTGAATGTAAATATTGAAAACATGTTCTAAAAAATTGTTGGAAAACGTGATAATATTTATAAATCTCAGACGATATTTTCTTTTCATGGATTTAATTCCCACCAATAACAAGGTAAACTTCTAGGGTAGCTAATGCTGTTTATATTTTAGATTGCTGACTTAAATTAGACAATCGTCATGAAAAGTACAAGTACTAACCATAACTTTCAAGTCTCTTCTGTTATTTTCAATATTATGCTAGGTTTGAATTGTAAATATTTTGGAATAAAAAAAATAGTTTTTTATTTCTAAATTTTTGAAAGAATTATTATTCACAAGGAATGTTTTTATCAATTCATTTAATAAGGCAGGGTTTATATTTAACAGATATAAAACGATTAATTGCATAATTTCATAAAAGGCATTTATTTCCAAAATGAAAAGTATTTGAAGTTCTTTCTCACAAATAGTCTTTTAATTTTAACTTTTATAAGCAGATAAATTTTAGCGTTTTACGAAAAGGATTTATTAACAGATTAAAACGTAACTGTAGTATTTCTGTTCAATTACAATTTAAGTACATTAAAGTACTATGATAATGAGTAATTGATTTGTGACTAGTGAAACATCACATGAATATTTTTAAAAAACGTAAAATTACAATTAGATTTATAACTTAAAAATTTTACAAAAAAATTAATGATCATGAAAATTAATTTTCAAAATTAAATAAAATACAACTTTTTTAGTAATAAAAAACAGTTTAATTTTAGTGCTTCATGAATTCGATTTATTTACAGCTTACAAATAATTGGCGTGTTTCATCTTTACTATTCCTGTAGTTTCAAATATGTTCGAACTTCTCTAGGAATGAAAAGTGCTTCTATATTTTTGGGACACAATTGTCCATTCATTTCCATCACTGAGCGAACTGTACACTTGCTTAAAAGTTGCAAACTCCTCGGTTGGCAATAAGACGTTTTGCCTCCAACCGCCTCGGAATAAAAGTCATAAATGTTATTCAGGACTTCGGAATCCAATACTGCACCACAATATCGCTTGAGTTCATTGAACGAAATTAATGAATCAGGAACAGAACTCCATATCAGTTTGACGCTTTCAGAAGCCGAGGGCCATGGAGATTGTAAGAGAATCTTCATCATCTGTACAAGAAGAAAATATCTTTCTGCGCTTAGCATTCCTAAATCCAAGGGTCTCAAGAGTTCATTGTTGAATAAGCACCTATAAAGAAAAAGGTGTAATTTAGTATACTTGAATACGATAAAAAATCTTAATTAAAAGAATTATGGTATGTTTGGTTCAAAAAATTGTTTACATCACTTTATCTAAATCTAAATGGAATTGAAGAAAAGAACGGTCACAACTCGAATGAAAACATTTCACATTTGTCATTGTGTACTGTTGTGGTACAAAAACTTTGGGTTAATTAGTTCTACTTTACTTTTTTTAATGTTTTAAAATAAAAGAAAATATAAACCTCAGATCTCAATTTCATGGTCTGGAAGTCCACATTACAGTAAACAGTACTGCTGAACGCAAGGATTAGTAAACTATCTTAGTATGTTTTCTATTTTCTTTCCAGCAATTGGCTAAGCTCTTAGAGACGTATTACATAATAAGTATATATGCATGCAAATATATATGTTACCGTAAAGTATGAAATGCCGGTCCTCTATAGAATGCCTGACGTTTTTAGGCAAAGTAAGGAGTAGGAGAAATATTACATACTTTGCCTAGGCATTGTATAGAATAGCTAGGCATTCTATAGAACGCCAAATGCTATTTAGGCAAAGTATGAAAAAAGGCCCCAATAAACCTATTTCATAAATGGCGTGCATTCCTAAGAAAAACAAATGTTATACTAGAAAATAATAAGAGTGTCATTAAAAAAATTATTCAAAATACGTAAAGAAAAATGAACGTTACACTGAACAAGAATATTGCATTTCTTATTTAGAAGACTAGGCATATTTTGAAAAAAAATTTTATTTATGTATTTAAAAATTTTATTTTAGCATTACACGTAATGTTTTTATTCAAGAAAATAATACGAGATGAAATTTTCTTTAAATTTTTCACACAATTTAAAAAATTGAAAGTTTAAAAAAAATATGAAACATTTTAAGATAATACTCCTTATGTATTTACTAATTAATTGACCTGAAATTTTTTATAACTTTCCTAAGAATGTCTTGAAAAAATTTATGAATCGATTTTACAAAATTAATGTTAGAAAAAAATATATATAATGTAGATATGCATGCTAAAATTCAACGAAAATGCCAAAATCTCCAACATTAAAAAATTTTTTTAAAAAAATGTATTAAGTTTACAGCACACAAACTTCAAGTTTAATTTTGTTACCTGCATTATATACAAAACACATGGGAAAAAATCGAAGTGATTGATTAATATTTATGGAAAGAGAAGAAGCATTTTGAATGCGAAAACACAGAAAATGAGATAAACCACTGTAAAGTTTGTAATTCTAAAAAAAATTATTAGAAGCTTAAATAACATAAAATATCACTTTAAAACATAAACTACATATTACCTTAAGAATAATTGCATTTTCAAATTAATTCAAATCATATATTTTACAAACGATCCCCTTTTAGAAAGTATTTATTGCATAAGAAACCTCAAGGAAAATGTTTTAAAAAATTTCTACAATTGCACAAATTTCAAATTTTTTTTCTCCAAATAATATTGAAATATTATATTTTTATGAAAAACATACGATTAATAAGAACCGAAATAATAAAAAAAATTTAAAAAAAGCCTTAAAACGAAAAAAATTTTACTTGCACACATTTCTAAAGAAATACAAATTACATATATGTAATATTTAAGAAATATCCTGCTCTATTTATAAAAGCTTTTTTTTTCAGTTATTATTTCTTTTTTTACAATAGCTTTTTTTATCTATATATTTTTTTTATTTATAAAGGGATGTTTGTTTATATTTTTTTTAATTTGTAACAAGTTTTTTAAACTGCCTTCTTAGATTTTAGGCATGCTTTAGAAAAATGATGTTGGATAATAATGCAAAAATATAACTGAATAAAAAAACGATATTTTAATCATTTTTTATGGATGCCAAGTCCCTTTGTGGAACGTAAGAAATAAAAACCTAGCTCATTCGATTCATGCAAAATGATGTAGCAATCGAAAGATAATAATGCAAAGAATATAACTGAATAAAAAAAACGATATTTTAATCATTTTTAGGATGCCACGTCCCTTTAAGGGAAATAAAACCTAGCTCATTCGATCCCTCTCATGATGTAGCAATCGAAAGATAATAATGCAAAGAATATAACTGAATAAAAAAACGATATTTTAATCATTTTTAGGATGCCACGTCCCTTTAAGGGAAATAAAACCTAGCTCATTCGATCCCTCTCTAACTGCCATTCCAGTCATTATAATTTAATGCTCATAGGGCTATTCCATATATAGTTTTTTAATTGTTTTAAACTTTTAAAATTTATATAAATCCGCAATATCTTGGCTCCTGTTTGAACCTCGAACTTGATCATCTCCTTTAGGGATTTGACAAAAGCCCTAATTTCATCGTTCCCCTGCGACATATAGGTGGTGACCTTCAGGGGTGAATTCATGAGATTCTTTCTCCCCGGTCAATCAAAGGATTTGCACGTGCACACAAGTCATTCCTCTAGCCCTCCTCCTCACCTACAGCTCAGTTAACTGTTGTATTTCATACTTGACCGGTTTCTATATATAAAATACATTTTTAAGTTCATTTTACAAATTAATGAAATATAATTCGTATCTAGTTTTACTCTTGAGATATACTTGTTTCAAAAAAGCTGATTTAAAAAATGTGTATAGCAAAATGAAATATTTGTAACTTTTGAAGATGCTTTTAATGTAAAAATATAATTATTCAAAACTATACAAATTTTTAGCTAATATTACTTCAAATTGTAATGCAATAATATATTAATCAAAATCTAATTACGGTAGAGTTTTAAAAACATTAAACTCCTATATCATACATAGCTTTCCAACAATATAACTGAAATATTTAAACAGTAGCACATAGTAACATGAAAAATACGAAATTAATTATAATAGATTTCCAGTACTTGGACACAACTAGTGGCGGAGGTAATCATAAGGCCAAAACGTCACGAGTTAAGTCCATTAAATGGTTTTCTTTCCTATCATATTTCGAAATTTTTTACTCATATAAGTAACATTATGGAGTATTTGAAAAATTTTATTCGAGTAGTTCTAAATTTTAGAAATATTTTTCAAAACTTTTTACCCAAAATGAAACAGTACGGAAGAAGAATGTCTTAAGAACTGGGTGAACTGTTTCTGGGCTCAGGGAGTCGACCTAATTTGGGGTCTCGTTTTTCTCGGCTTTGTCTTTATAAACTCATGATCCAGAAAATTTTAATGGTCCAATATTATTCTCGCACATATTCTCGGTAAAAAGATGAATTTCAAACTGGTTTTAAACTGGCAAAAATTGTGCACTATTATGTGATGACCATTGTCTATGTTTAGGCCAAGGCCTTATAATAAAATTAATCATTCAACTCATTTAGTCGAAATGCGGTAATCGATTGACCTGGTTTGTGCCCTAGCTCTTTACAAAATTGTACACATTTATTTGTGTAAAATTTCCGTTTGAATGAGTATTCATGTGTGTGTGTGACAGAGCATGATAAATGCTGTTTAGTTTATAAAGATCTCAGGTAAGGCCTATATATACATAGGGCCCAGGGCCTCAAAATTATTAAGATTATCATCGTCCCAGGGTTTCAAAAAGTATTAATACACCTTACACTCGACGATAATCGTTATTTTACAATATTCATTAAATGAGAAACACATTTATATTTTAAACAAACATCTATTTAAAACCGGAATTAAGAGTTAAGCATTAAAAACTAAGTCAACTATTGCATTTTAAGGAAGTGAATAAGTTAGAAAGGAAATCCAATGTTTTAAGGTATTCGAGAACTTAAGACAACATTTTGTTAAAAAAATGCAGATATAGTTTTTTTTTGTTCTTAGATTTATTTAGTATATTTTAAGAAAAGAAGGCTAAAATTAAGAAGAGAAAAGTAAATTATCACTACAAAAATGGGAAAAATTGACGAAAATAGCATGAACGGGTCCCGCTCGGTACAAATATTAATTAACAAATTCTCAAACGTTCTGTATTACTTTCCTATTTCTTTTTGAAATGGCCTTCAGGATAAGAAATATTTTAATTTTTACAAAAGCTGGAGCACTTTATCTTAGTTATATAAAATTGCTAAAAAACAGTTATTATACTTACATAGAGAAATGTAAATTTTTCTCAAAGTGAAAATAAAACAGATATTGATAAATCTTTCAAAGGATTAAAACACTAATTTGTATATCGGCCCTGTTGTTGTTTACAAGCAGAACTACACAACAAATTTTCACGCCAAACTATTCTTAAAACTTTTTGAGCAATCACGCTCCCGGTTTGAGCGGGAAGATTTTCAGACCAAAAAAAACTGATTGCGAAAAAGAATCCAGAATTTCAAGCGCTTGCACAAAACACGAATTTTAAGAATTTTTACATCTTATGTAAATTTATGGAATCTGTATATCTCTCCTTTTTTACTAAAGTGTTAACTCTGTTTTATTTGTCATTAAAGATATTGTTCCAGTGTGAAATGATAAAAAAAATATTTAAGTATTTTTAAGTTAACCGGGCTAATTAGATCAGCAAACTATAAAATATCACGCTCCCGGTTTGATCGAAAAAAATCATCAAAACAAATTTACAATTTTTTGTTTTTACTAAAGCACTCGTTGTTCTTGTTCCATTGAACCTAAAAAAAAAAATATTTGGTATTTTTAAGAAGCGCTAATTAGATGGCCTATATAATAAAATTCAAAACAAATAATTTTTTCTAGCTTTTAATTAACCTTCAGTAATTTGTAAACTTCTTGTTAGGAACCAAATGTTGGTATTATTTTTATCACTTAAAGTATTAAAATTTCAACATATAAATATCTGTAATGTTATAACAGCGGAGTAGATGCTCTGAATAAGTGAGAATAAAAATATTGAGTTCATTTAATCTTTATCAATACTAATTAACTTAATGAAAAAATACTAACTCAAAGAATTAACTGCATTGAATTTTCCATTTGTTGTAAGCCCATCTTAAATTTACAAATATAACTTATCAATTCTGTAAGATATTAAACTCTTTTAAGTGAAGTAAGTACAAAAAATTTGCTCTTAGAAATGATTTATATCGGGATATTTTTCAAAATTCAGCACATAAATATATGATATGTAAAAAGGACGTAGATGATGCACTGAATAGAGGTAAGAAGAAAAATACGTAACAAAAAAAATAACAAAGACACTTAAATTTTTTAAAACAGACTTGGGTAATAAAATAAACATTAAAATTTTTTGAGTTAATATTCGACCAGTTTTTTTTTTTTTCTAAATAATGACATATTTCTTTATAAATGCGTTTGAAATATGTTATAAAGTAAAAAAAAATACACGAAAACTTGTAATGAACGATAAGTTAATCAAAGTATTAACACAGAATATTAACAGTCTCAGACAGAGATTATAATTATACAATGAATTAAAAATTTAATTATCTGCTTGGAAAGTTACATTTGTTGTAAAACACATCTTATAATATTTTCCATATATTATATCAATAAATAAAAAACAGTCAACGCGACGCGTTCTTTTTGTAAATTTTGAGCTATAGTTTTCTTAAATAAAATTTAAAAATTCTGAATCCTAAATACGCTAAGATTTGACGAATGCAACTTTTAAATTCCTTTTGATTTAAAGTTTATCCTTTAAAGTTTGAATTTCAAATATATATACATGTTTTAAATACATGAAATGAAAATTTATAAGCAAATTCTCAATATTATTATTAAAAAAAGAATAAAAGGAAACTTTCATAAGCATATTACTAAGAAACTTTTTTTTTAATATTAATCTTTTGATTTGGTAAATAAAATGATAAGTTTTATTAAACAATTTCCTGTACTTCAAAATAACACGATTAAAGCGAAAAAATTCCATGTACAATCTGGAACTTTACAACAAAATGTTATTTTTTTTACATCATACACTAGTTTTTTTCGTAGACGTTCTTTAAAAAAACAATTAAAAAAATCGCATCAATTGAATTAAATTAAACTTTAAATCCGAGACTGATAAGCTTAACACTTGTATTTAACTTCAGTTTTAACACGTAATTGTAGAAAATAGAGTTATTTTATTATCATAAATACTTAAAGGGAAAGCAGGTTTAGTTCAAGTAATCAAATTTGAATTTTAGTTTAAGAATAAAGGAAATATCTACTTACATCATATTAGTTGTCGAAAGAACGGATACGGATTGTAGAACGATAAAACCGGCGAAAGACTAACAGCCGAGAATGTCGCAGGTGAAAGTCAATATTAGTCCTATCATCAAGAAGCATATATTGAGGAACAAGATGAAAAGCAAATATCATATCACGAATAATGTTCGAATCTTTGCAAAGAGGGCCAATAATCCGTGAAAAATCTTGCTTTAGCACATAGAAAACGTTAGTATTGTGCTCATGGAACACGTTTTTTAAATTATGCAGCAATTTGGACGCCATCTCGTACTTTCGTGTAGAATTCTGAAGAGACATTCTTATAAATTTTAGTAAAAATACTTCGTGAGGATTATTAACCAAATATTTTTCAAAAAACGGAAAGTCCTTTTTTAAGACTTCAAAATACTCTGCTGATCTTATGCTTCTACTGCAGCCTCTAAATTCGTAGAATTTTTTGAGCTTCTCTACATATATGTCATCCATTATACGATTTTTTCTGAGGAAATTTATCCGAATACAGCTCCAAACTTTATCGAAAGAGAGACCTACAGCGAATGCCTTACTTCCCGAAATCAGTCTCTTAAGTAAACTATGTTCGGGGGGGGGGAGGTTGAGGCATCTAAAGGGAAACTTTTGCGTGTTACTATTGGCTGAACTATGTGTACTTCCCTGCAAAGAAAGAATGTTTCTCACCCCGTATGCCCCTCTTACGAAACTGATCTTTAGGGTTACAACACGCATTTTTCCGGTTGCTAAGTTGCCTTTTAAATCCCCCTTTTTTTACTTTTAAAATGACATGAAAAATATTTGAGAGTAATATTCTCCAAAGAAACGTCTTTTTTCAAAGGCAGTATGTTTAGCCAGATTAATTTTTTACTACTGCATCTTAGTGACTTATCAAATATTTAAGCTTTTTAATTGGAAGTAGATTTTTATGACATTTTTATGTCAGCCACATATACTTTTCCATTTCAAAGCAAATTTTGAAATAATTGCAATAAATGCTTACGATTATTATTTAAAAAAAGAATTTTTTATTTTACTTAATGAAAAAGAGAAAAAAGTGGCCAAGTTTTATTTTCCATTTAATATGTACAAACAATAAAGCTAAAATATCCCCACTAAGACAAAGCTCATTTGAAGATAAGTCTATCAAATGCACTACTACTCGATTGTCATTCAGTATAACTAAAAATACAAGAATTATTTCTTATCATTTACTAACCCTAAAACAACTTAAGTTTCATTTAATATTAAATCAAGATTATGCAATAATGCTGCTTAAAACATCAACGGGCTACAATAATTCAATATTTCGAATGAAACAGAACTTTTCATTAATTCTTTGTTAAAAAATTACTTTTTTAATGTTTACTTTATCCTTTAAGTCAGTGATTCTCAAAGTTTCCATATTCGTGACCCATTATTCAATCATAATTTTCATCGCGCCCCCCTAATACAATAACAATGTATTGAATTCAATAATAACATACTTTGACGCTAAAACTACTATACGACTTTTCTAACGCGTATATAAACGACTCGCTAAGCCAACGTCCGGACGTACATAAACGTCTCTCCAAAGAATGATCTTTTCTACGCACTGCTAACCATAGAATTTTCCAACAGCTTTGGAATGCAATAAAAGGACCTTGACAATATTTGCGAAGGATTTACTTGTTTCAGATTATTTGCTTTTTTATTCCTTCCCTCAACCCTCAATGCATTACACACGCGTGCCTATGTAGAAAGATGTTGGCATTGTGAAGCGAATTGCGAAACTTTTAATCGACAGTTAATGGATTAATTATTAACCGTACAAATTATCAAAATAAGTGTTAACTTTTGTGAATAATTTTATATATTTCAAGCCAATGGCGTCACTGGTGATTATTAAACTTGTTCTTAAATAAAATTGTTAAATTATAAAATAAATTGTGTAGCACTGAGATACATTTATAAGTATAAAAGTGTATTTTATTTTTTATTATGTCAGAATTATTTTGTTTGTTTACTTTCTGCAAATCAATATTTTTTTAAATGTTTTCGACTTTTCAATAGGCTCGTGTCCCCCTCGTAGAGTTATCAGGCCTCCCAAAGGGGGGATGTGCCCCACAGTTTGAGAAACACTGCTTTAAGTGCATCTATACATAATGATATTTTGGTTTCCTCTTTGTTAAAAAAAATGCGATAGTTTTTTACTAAATATGTAAATTATTATATTTAAAATCGTTTTTTATGCTGATGAACTTAAAACTGCAATTATTGATTGTACTCAGTTTTAAATGCATTGAGCTATGTTTTATGATTGCTCTTAGGCATTTTATCAGATAAATTTAAACAAATCGCAGTTTGTGAAGTGTTAAAAATTTAAATATGTTGAATCTTTGAATTTTTCGACAATTGTATAGAATTGCATTTTGAAGATATTTATAAAAAAATATGTACAAATTTTATGTATTTTTAAATTTCGTAATGAAACATGTTCCTATAAAAGGAATAAGATTTAAAAAATATTAATATATGTATATTTAATAAATATTAATATATATATATATATATATTTAAAGACTGTTTTATAAAAAAGATGGCATTAGAGAATGAGACATTTTATTTACTTCAGTACATACATATACATTTACGTAACAAATGCCAATATAATAAATAATTCGGATATGAAACCCAATATAATATTTATGCTTTTATTGTTCTCTTCGGATAAGAATAAATTAAGTTAAATATACATATAATCAAATAAATTGAGTCCCTTTGTTAATTGTATTTTTTATTTAAAATGATTTTTAATATTTCGGAATAACTTCCGTTAAAAGTGATGTAAAATATTTTTAACTGTTTTTAGATAGCGCCAAAAAAGCCCATTTTTCAAACGCTTCTATGTGTAAAATTTTTGGCTTCGTCTGTAGGACATGTAACTGCAACCTTTGACCTTTGACAGTCTTTTTTATGATCTCTTCTTCGTGACCTTCAACTTTGCCTCCTTAAAAGGGAAAGGTCATTCTTACCCCAAATTCTAAAATTCCTTGCTATCTGACCATTAGAAATGACAAAACTGCATTCCTGCATCCTTTGGAATGGCGTGCAAAATGTTTTCCCGTGATTACAATACATAAGTAAAATATATATAAATTTCTTGATACGATTATTTTAATTTAAAAACGATGCATTTCATTTTTGTAATTTAAAAATAATCCTAAGCGATTGTCGTGTAGTATTATGGCATGAATTTAATTTTTTATTAAATAGTAAGAATTCAATTTTTTAATGCATCAATTTTTTTTTTTATTTTTATGACAATATTTATTTTATTTCACTCACTTTCTGTTAAAGAATATGATCAATTGAAAAGCATGCAATTTCCCGTTTTTTTTCTATAATAAAAATATTATAAAGATACAATGCACATACAATTTATTCCGAATTATACTGGAATTTTTTTAAATCTATTTTACTGTAAATGTCTGCAAATTTCTTTTTCAATGTAGTAAATGAATTTCAACTCGTTAAATTGTATTTTAATACCTTATCATGTATTTAAAAATGAACTTATATATTTTTTTTATTTTTAGATACACTAAACTTTAAGCCAGACTATTTTATGGCTTTAACTTTAAGACAAATATTGTAAAAATCACTTAATACTACAAAAACTGTAAGTAAAAAATGAGGAATATTTTACAACTATGTAAAAATATGTACAATAAAGTTAAGTAAAGTAATTATGCATAAATTTTAAATGACATTTTCCCTGTTTAAGGCTTCATTACGAATATATTATGTTATATTGGAAAATTAAAAAAAGGAAATTTTAAAAAATGCAAATGAAAGCAAATAAAAACCGTACAAATGTACAGAGAAGAATAAAATACCGCGCGCGCGTTCGGATTGTTATTTTTAAGAAAACTCAGAAATATTTTTTGATCAACAAAATTAGTTTTTTTATAAATTAATGTAAGAAAAAATGTGAATAATGGTTTAACGTTTATTGCTGAATATAAATTTCTTCTTCATATCTTTATGAAGAATAATGGTTAACCTCACAATTCTGCACCTTCTAACATTTTCTCACTTTAAGAGGTTCCGTCCACACTTTCTGTTTCTTGCTGCAGGTGACCCGAGACTGGTGAACCCCATCACGTCAATAACTTGTTTAAAATCTCCCTTCCACATTCTTCAAATACTTGAAATCCTACCCTTTCAGGAAGTTATAAATAGAAACTGGTTTTCTCCCTCATTCAACACAATTTTACTATTTCCTAAAAGTTTTACTGATCTGAAAGAAACTTACACTTTTCACTTGTTCACCTATACATTTTTAACACATACTTTAACTTAAAACTGATATGCAATACTACATAAGTATTTTCACTTAATCCAGTAGAAACACAGTTCAAAATTTGCACAGTAAGAAAGTAGATTAAAATAAGCAATGGTAAATTCCTTGTAAAAAACTACTTAACATATGTCTGTTTGTAAGTAGATCAAAATAATATGTCATATTGAATGATGTATCTAAGATTGTTTTTCAAAGAAGAATGAAATCAAAATATTAGTATTCTACTTAAATTACTCAGTTTTCGGACACATTTTTTTAAAAAAATTCTTTATCACTCCTGCAACGAATCTGTTTCTTAAAATGAAATGACAAAATTATTTCAAAAAACATTTCGAGTTAAGAATGTTTGCAAAGTTAGCTGTCAAACATTTTGGTTTGGCTTTGTGAGCAAACAGTTCTCCCTGTAAATAGATTTTTGTTTGAATTTTTAGTAAACATTCAATCTATAAAGAATTGATTTAATTTTTGGTGAATCTAATTATTCTGTCTTCTAAACGTTCCCTTTTTAAAAAAGTATGTCTTTCACGGAAATTCTAATTTCACATTGTCTATTTAAACAGCCGGCAGAATTTTCTTAATTATTAAAATAATTCAACGTCATTATTCTTACGTGGGAAAAGAATCTTTCAGATTTGTTGAACATTTAGTGTCAGTAAATGCTTAATGAAAATTTCTTATCTAGCATTAGCATTAACGAACAGTAAGAACCCTAAACGAAAGATAAAAATTCAAGGGTCATTCTCATCATCTAATCTTGTTGTTCAAAATTATGAATCCATTTATGTATAGACAAATTTACTACCGTTGTGCTACAGGAAGAATAATATTGAAGATTTAAACATAAATATAAATTTTGCATTCTAATTATATATTAATAAAGCGGAAAAACATATAATTTAGTGATTTAAAAGAAAAGAAGCTATATTTGAAATTTGAATTTGGCCAGAAGTTAAATCAGATATTTTATAAAATTTTAATTTTGTTTCATATTCTTAACAAGAAAGAGAATTAAAATTTAATTATAAATGTATTTCATCAATTTATCTACATAAAATGGTTTTTTCCATGCAATGAAAATAGCATAAGACTGAGTTTTTTTTATATGTTCATGAGTTAGTTAAAGATGTGATTTCTACTTGCCATTGCCAATATTCATTTCTTAATGAGGATTATTTTGGGATATTTAGTTTTTAGAACGTTTAAGGAAAATTATGTGCAGAAAATAACTCAAAATTTGAAGTCAAATGAAAGATCTTCGAGAATAGATCTATTAAAGATGGAATATATCAAGATTTTAATATGATTTTTTAAATTTTATTGCATCATAAATATCGAGATGCGATCTCTTTCATTAGCACTCATAAATACATCGCTTGCTGTCGAGAATTACTACAGCATTCTAATGATTTAAGTGACTGCAATCGGATATAAACCAAAATAACTTTTGTATATTATTTCCGATATTTATCGCTGTGTTTGCGGCTTATTTTAAAGATTAAAGCATGACGCAGTTGATTGAATATTTAAAATTTACTTGTAAGATTTCATAGAACATAGATTTGTTACCTTGTGTATTCTAATGTAGACCTAATTAAGAGTTAAGGCGAATGCATTAAAAATATTCGTTGGTGTGGTGTGGTAGTTTATCATCAAGAGTCACGTGGTTAGATAATGAAAAAAATAACTGTCGAAAATATTGTTTTGTACATGATGATCTCGAGTTTGATATCTTTTATTGTATTTTTTCAAGTCCCTTTAAAATTTTAGGTTTCAACGCCCCTTTAAATTACATTTAGAATCACATTACTAAAAAAAAAATATTTTATTTGTCAGTGATACATTTCAAGATTAAGCCTAAATGATTCTTCAAATGAACGACACACGGTGTTAGTATTTCTGTGAAGTTGAAAATCGTTGATAAAGAGGAAAATATTTCCCCTCCATGTTACTAATGTTACTTTTCCATTGTTTTACTTCCGACTACAATATAAAACCAATACGCATATAGTAGACGAAACTCTAAATGGGAAATGAGAGATGCATTTTCATGTTTGAATGAAAACACCCTTTTTTTCGTGATTTTTGCACTGATTTAATACATGTGTCTTGTAGCGCAGGGTAATAAATCAGTGTAATGTAGCGATCTGTACATTTTCTTTATTTTCATTGTTGTGAAACAATTTCAAATTTGGGGCTTAACGGGACAAAAATGTTTCTATTTGAGTTATTAGTTCTAACTAAGGATGGGTTTTTAATAGAATATTATTGTATAAATATAATGAATAAGTTTTTATAATGTAAATAAACTCCATTATAAAAAGTTAATTTACTTATAATTATTAAACTTTTTTTATGAAAATTTTTTATTTTTATTAAACTTTTTTTAAATACCTGCTCGGCTTAAACCAAATCCATTACAAACTAATACTAGCAATAATAATTTTTAAATTATTTCAATAGGGAATTCAACAGTGTATCGTCTCTGACTGAATAGAAACTAGAATTTTTTTATCGTGATGGAGTATTTTAAGAGAAGATGATATATAATTATTTATATATATAATATAACTTAAACATATTTCCTGTGTATGAGTGGAAACTTAATTAAATATATAGCTTAATTTTAAAGTGCTATATATATATTATATTATATATATATATATATATATATATATATATATATATATATATATATATATATAGCGATTTACTCAGTTACGCTTTACATTTACACTAGTTTTAATTTTAAATAAAGTTTTAGCAATTGCAAATATATAAATTCAGAAAGAGTTTTAAAAATAAGTAATGCATCTTTTAATTAAATGATGTAACACTATTTAAATCCAATTAGTACTTGCTTTCTCATGAAGCCTCTAAATATTACATAAGCATTTTTTATTTACATCAAAAATATATTTCTTAGGGTATATCAAAAAAAATTTTTGCTTTACAATATTGTACAATATTTTTCTTAAATATGTAATTTTAATATCGAAGAAATATTTCATACGTTTGGTATATATACGCCTAAAGCTCTGAGTATGTTGTTTTAATAGTCAGATTCATTTCTATAAATGTAGTACTTGTGGAGTAAATATTGCATGGAGATAAAAACATTCAAACTATTGAGAATAGCAAAAAATTAGAAATCTTTTATTTGACTAATCTTTAAAATCTAGAGCATTTTAAATACCTATTCGAAAATGATAAATGAATATCATGTCGATTTTTGGGTTCTATCGGACTTTCTTTAGATATGTATTTGTAGAAATCATAAGAATTCATGTATATTAAATAAAACTGAGCCTCATATTTTTGGGTGGTACCGTATCTTTACATAATGTCTTCATATATGGAATTAAAAGTAAGTTACATGCGCCTTACATTTAGTAACTATTTAGACCTTTAACATAAATCAATCAATCAATCCCGAAAAGATTGCGCTAGGTACGTTAAAAGTCCCAACCTATAATTGACCTATCGATTCTTGCGTTTTGTCTCCACAAGGTCACAATACAATTTTTCACATAACACTGTTGGGTCTGGAAAGCTGATTTTAATCTAGAGATTATAAAGCTTAAATTATTCTTATCACTGTTTCTGAATTTTGGAAACATTTTCATGTATCATAGGTCCCCTCATAGTTTCGTATATGGATGTACACAATGTAGAAATAAACTTTAATTTCAATTTTAATTAATTTTTTCACTTATTTTATTTAACATTGTGAATACAGTAGTTAAACTGGGAGATAAACATGACAAAAACGTGGGAAGGATTCGGTGTATGTTAAATTGTTCGTAGCTCAACGTCTTCACGTTAGATTAATGTTAAATCTTGGAGCGTATGGTTCTTAACTTAGGCTTCCTGCCCGTCACTTGACAATGCTTTAAAATTACAAGGACTGTTAACAAAATACTTTTTTCGTTGTTTCAGAGTGAAATGAATAAACAATTCAACTTCCTTTTCGTTTATTGACAAGAGATATCAATATTTTGAAGTTAACAATACCTTGATTAAGATATATCATTTCTCTTCATTGAATAATGAAACACCACTTTTGAAATCGACATATGTTTCGACCAGATGGTGTCAAACGAATATTAAAGCTATATTGTACTAAAGTTTTAACAGAAGTTAAAACTATTGATTGTTGAAGAATATAAAGAATAATATCTAAAAATCAAACTCAAGGTTTATAAATGATGAAGACATAAAAGAGATAAATTTTTTGAAAAATAGAACAGCAACTCAAAAAAAGTTACTATAAGCTTGCAATTTTTTAAAAACAAATTTGTTTTCCGAAAATGCTTGAAAATATTGATGCATCTATTCAATTTATCTGAGGTAAAATCTTTAAATCTTTGGTAAATATGAATAGTTTCGGATCTTTTTTTTTTTTAATTCAATTTGTAAAATTCTTTTGTAACTATAATAATTGGAATAAGGTACAGAAATCATTCTATTTAGAGGTATCTCCTAAAAGAAAATGAAAAATCTAATGAAAACGTGACACTTGATTTGTGAAATATTTTTAAAAGTATTTTTATTATATAAATATAATTATATGTACTGAATAACACGAGTTAACAATTAAAGAAATTAATTTTCACTTTATCGATGACTTCATAAAATTTACTTAATGGAAATTTTTCACAAATGAAAACATAAAAAGTTCACCAGATAATTTAAATTCCTGTTTAATCAAGATTAAAAAACAGTTTTTATCGCTCAGGTTATTTGTTCTTAAAATATAATCAAGCTACTTTGAAATACAATTACAACTATTCTATTTATAGCTACAAGCAGAATTTGAAGGAAAAAATTTTCCAAAAAACCATAATTTGTTATAAATGCCAAACTCTATTCAAATGATTTTTTAAAATTGTGTCATTTCAATTATCGTTTTCAGTTCCTCTTTACATTTGAAAATGTTTTCTCTGCTACTATTGTTTTTCAGGAGAAATTCTGTTCAAAGAGATATAACTTCAAAAGCAGAACCATTTTCTCATTTTGGTAGCATGTGTGTCCACTGTGCAACCACATGTCACATTATGGACTTTACGACGTGACCTTTGTGTCCTCTATTTCATACTTCCTTCATGACCTCGTCATGTACCAAGGTTCATGTCACTTTTTCCCCTGGCCCTTTTTCTCAGCACAAAAATTTTAAGATGTTCCGGCCGTTTTTATGACTTCGCTTCTATTGTCTGGAATTGGATGGGGTTATTTTCGCCAACATTCTGTGCATTTCTTATCATTGCGGCATTTAAGCGCAAAGTTCAACATTTTTTAAAATATATATACTTTTTTCGATGACTTTTTACTTTGTTTGACTAAGATTTTTTTTCTTTTTCTGCATCTTCTATTTTTTAGAATGCCTTGGAAAATTTCTCAAACAAATCGATACTGAGAATT
>BMAU01004073.1:0-90811 GCA_019973935.1 Trichonephila clavipes
TAGGCTTTTTTTCTTATAATGTACTAAATAAATCTAAAAACTACGAAAAAATCTCCTTATCTCCATGTTTTAAAAAAAAAAGGTTGTCGCAAGTAGTCATCTTAACTTCTTTAAATTCTTTTTCTTTATTATAAACTAATTTTTAATTGCCTATTTAAATTATACCGTAGTTATAGTTCTTGTTCAGGCTGAAAATTATTTTTCATACCATTATCGTCTGCATTATTTATCCGATTACTTAATTTATTTGCTGATACACATAGTCTTCTACTGTCAATGTTATGATGCTTAAGTTGACATCACGAAAGTAAAGAAAACATTATTCAAAGAACTGCTAGCAAATAGAAGTAATGTTCAAGCATTTTAAAAGTGAGTAACAAATATTCTGATCTATTTTGCATCGTTATTAATAACATTAACTGTATTTCAATGTTTCTATGGAACAACTGAGAGATATAAAATCATCTACCAGATTGGAAATTATTCCATGCTTTCCAAAATAGAATGTGTGAGAGAGTTACGCTACGTGGAAATTTTAAAAATAGCATACATACCCGAAAGAATTAACGGGTATTTGTATTTGTGGTGTAGTAATCAATGAAATGAAAAATAATAAAAAAATGGATTTTCAAAAAATATTTCCGTTCCGACAATGGAGCCCTAATATTACGGCACCAGAAAAATGTTTTTCTTAAATTATTTGAAAACGTGAAGTTGGTCATCCAATAATAAGTTTTAATAACATTATTTGCCGACAAGTTCTACGTTCAAAATTCAGAACTAGCACACACACACACACACACACAATTCCAAAGAACTACCAGAAAAAATAAATCAGGATCAAATCACAAATGTTCACGTGACATGTAAAGAGTGTTTTTTTTCCAGGTATAGAAGTTTAAGTTGGCATTACTTTTCCAAGATGGCGACCGATTTAACAGCTGTCAAGTGATTTATTTTCAGTTTGGTTTGGCAATTCATCATGAATAGACTCACGCCTGAACAAGCTTTCAAATTGTGCAATGGTCGATTTTCATAAGCGAATTTTACTTAGCGATGAAGCGCACTTCTGGTTGAATGGCAACGTCAACAAACAAAACTGTCGCATTTGAGTGAAGCTAATCCACAAGTGTATGTCGAAACACCGTTACATCCAGAAAAACTGACTGTTTGGTGCACTTTATGGGCTGGTGGAATCCTTCTTTAAAAACGATGAAGTACCACAACGTGACAGTCAATGGTGATCGGTATAGAGCCATGATTACTAACTTTTTCATTCCTGAATTGAATAATCATGATGTCCAGGAGCTGTGGTTGCAACAAGACGGCGCAACATGTCACACAGCTCGTGCCACAATCGATTTATTGAAAGACACGTTGGGTGACCGCCTCATTTCACGTTTTGGACCTGTGAATTGGCCTCCAAGATCTTGTGATTTAACACCTCTAGACTATTTTCTGTGGGGCTATGTAAAGTCATTGGTCTATGCGGATAAGCCACAAACGTTTGACCATTTGGAAGACAACATTCGCCGTGTTATTTCCGATATACGGCCACAAATGTTGGAAAAAAGTCATCGAAAATTGACGTTCAGATTGGACTACATCCGAGCCAGCCGTGGCAGTCATATGCCAGAAATCATATTTAAAATGTAATGCCACAAGATTATCTTTCGAATAAAAAAATATTCATGTCAATCGAATAATACATCGTTGTTTTATTGCAATTTAAAGTTCTATACCTCTAAAAACACCCTATATATTAAAAAAGAGAAATTATTCACACCTTTTTTAAAATTTATATGTAATTAATTTATATATCTTATCCATAAAAAAAAAGTGAAAGAAAAACTATAAGGAAAACAAGAAAACGATTGTCTAAGAATACGCTGTACTTTAAACATAAAGAAAAAAATTTATAATAAAATTAATCAGTTTTAAGGACATTTTTTTAATTTAAAGCACACACAAGCAAGTAGTTTTAAATGTTGTTGTTCTTTTGTGAAATCACTTCTACTACGGTATCTTGGGACATCACATTTTATATACATACGAAAATATTGATCGTTGATACTGCACACAGCAAGTCTGACCCAAAAGCACACAGCGAACGGTCAGCTCGTCAACCTCGTAGAAGGAATGCGCGGGAGTGAGGCGGGAAAAAGAGCGCGTGGGCGGATCACTCAGTTATCCTTCCGCCAGAAAAAATAGTTCACTCGCCTCACCCCAACAAATGTAAACATAATTTTATATCTAGAATTTCTAAACACACACATGCATTACCACATAAGTCCTTAAATTTAATTATTCGTAAAATCTGTTAATTTTGTTTGAATTTTTTTTTTTTTTTTTTTGAAAAATGCTTTGTTTCATAATATGCCTCACATCACCAAAATCCCTTCAGGTGTATTTTGCCGTGTCAATTTCTCTAGCTATCCATTGCTACCTAGAAATTAACACAGAAATACTTTAAAAAAGGGAGAAAAAAAAAATTGAATACCAACAAAAAAAAGTTATATAAAAAATTCACTTCGCTGTAGGGAGGTTGTTTTATGTAGAAAACCGTGAAAGGCTTTTGGTTCCAGGAAAAGTTCGTTATATAGAAAAATTCTCTATATAGAGGTTCGTAATATGGAGGTTCGACTGTATATATATGTGTGTGTGTGTGTGATTATGGTCAGAATTCTGCTACAGCTTTTTTTTTTTTTAAAAAATTACTCCAGTGAAAGGAATACAGTACTTATATCAGCAACTACTGTTAAAAAATTAAGAAATGTTGGAAAGCTAAAATCTTATTTTTTTGACAATTTGAGATTTTAACATTTTCAAATTGTATAGATTTTAATCTTTCTAAAAATACCTTACTTTAAACCCTAGGGTAATTTTAAGACCTTAAAACCAAGTTTCAAATAATTTTTGAAACTGGGCCTTGCCCATTTGAATGGCGAAAAATGTAAACAAAGTACGTTTTTGCTTAAAAGTTGAACGTCTGATATAACCCAAAACATTTAGCTTTTATTGTAAATTGAACCTTTTATTTTTTTATTTTCTAGCCGATTATAAGTCTTACTGCATACATTAAAATTATTTTTCTCAAAATGTAAATTTTGATGTTTGATGTACCTTTTCTGAAAAACTACTGTTCACAGGATCTGTAAATTTTTAATGATATATTTATATATAACGATGGCTAATATATTCTGAAATGAGCTTTAAAATAACTGAAAAGTTCATTTTTTACTTTTTTTTGAAAAAAAAATAGGTTAAATTTCACTATGTTTGATAAAATATTTTAAAAATTATAAACAAATTCAAAATTAGCTAAAAGATCATTTCAATATAAAGAGAAAGGTGTACTTTAATTGTATGAAAAACTTTAAGCATGTGCATATAACAGATTTTGAGAAAAGGTACATTGAAAATAGCCAATTTAACATTGTCAGTAGAGAGAAGGAGAGGTTTCCAACTCTTCTTAATCTTTGCCCAAAATGCATCATGCCATACACGTGAGTTACTTAATTCTTTTCCTTTAGTTGTAGCTTTTATAACAGTGTTTCTCAAACTTTCAATGTTTTCAACCCAATTTCCAATCATAATTTTTATCACGCCCTCCCATGTAATAACAATGTGGAGAATGTAATGATAATGTATTTAGACACTAAATCTACAATACGACATTTATTATGAACCGTACAAATAAGTATTAAATTGTGTATATATGTTACTTTTAAGTAACACATATCTTCACTTCATTTTTAAAAATATTTTTTATTATTTATGTATATTAATATGTATTATATATATTACTATATTTAATTACTAAGTGATATATTACTTTTAAGTAATAAGATAAGTATTATGTTATTTCTTATTTCTAATTTTAAACTGAAACAGATTGCAAAATTAATTATAATTAAATTATATATATATATATATATATATATAATATAAATACAGAAAAGAGAACTCGAGTGTCAATTTCTAATATTAAATTTTCCTTTGTAAAACTTTGTTCTACAAGGCAAACCCATGGGAGTCGCTGACAATTATTACACTTGTACATACGTTTATAAATATATATTAGTTTAAAAATACGTTTTATTTTTTGTTATGTCATAATGTATTTTGTTTTGCTTCCTTTCTGTAAATTAATCATTTTTTTAAGTAATTTATTTTCGACATGCCCGTACCCTTTAAGTAAGGCCATCACGCTTCCCAAGGGGGGGCGTGCCTCACAGTTTGAGAACCGCTGCGTTATGAGCTTTAATTTTGATTTACTAATGGTCAGACTACATTTCACAGAGAAATAACTTCTCTCATTTAAAACAAGAGTAGAAAATTAAAATTTGGAGCGCAATTTTTTGGCAAATGTACAGCTTGTTGTAGGCTAGGAACTTTTCAAAAGTATATGAAAACAATGACTGGTAGTTGAGCTGCCGCCTAGTTGAGCTGCACGCAATTTTGAGCAACAGTTACGCGTGATGAGGATATGTTGGCTCTTGTTTTAAAAGGCTTGTTGAATTTGAATGAGCAGAAGAAATTTAAAATTTAGAATTGTGGAGTTTAATTTTTTTTTCTCAATACCTTCTGTAATAAAAGTCTTAATACTTAATTCATTCCCTTATAAAACCGAAGGTTTCTTAAATATTTTTAATGAAATATCAAAATAAAGTTTCATTAACTTGAAAAAGAATATTATTATGCGAATAAAAATTCGCGATTTTTTTTCGTTCTTCTTATCTTTTAATAAACTTTTAGCTAATAATTCTACGGAAAAAAATTATAACGTCTGTAAAGATTAAAAATTATGTACAGAAACTTAAGAAGATTTTGATACTTTTTATCATAATAAATTTAATAACAAAACATGGTACGTATTGAATAAACAAAAAATTAAATACTTTTTTTTTAATGCGGAAAGTTCCAAAATAATAATAATAACACTATTTTTGGATTATTATAAATATTTTACAACGCAACGTGTAGAGTTTAATATTTACTTAATAAATTGAGGGAGGAAGTATAAGTTATGAAAAAGTAGCGTTAAAAAGCATTTATAAACCCTGACAAGTCAAAGTATTTCCAGTTTTTATAAATAAACATTTTTATAATCGAGTGAGAATATTGAAAAAACTTAAATTAAAAGAGAAGTTGGGGGGTCTTTGGGAAACTGGATTTTATGAAATCCGCCGTCCCATATCGAAAGTAGTTGAATCATTAAAAAGTGGTAGTTGGAAATTCTAATGCACATAATGTAATTATAGTTCACTATTGTTCTTAAAAATCTATTGTCCGAAATGTTCAAAATGTTTAATCATGAGTTCGTTTGCTGTCTTGGGTGAAATAGTAGAGAGTCTTGAGAGTTCGTTGTGGCTCGCGAGGAGCCGTGCTTTCCTTAGCAGTGTGGTTGGAGCATGATGATTGATGGGGTGACATCGGAGGTGAAGCGCTTGTCCGGAGGAGTGACGTCATCTCGTAGAGGAGCGGGCTGTCAGTCTTGATGGATGGCCTTTCTGTCGTTGTCGATCCAGTTGTGTGAAAGAGGGCACTTCTATTGGATGTTAGCAGAAAGTGAGAATCCTCTCTAATGGCTGTGCCGAAGGTTGTGCAGAAAGTAGTGGGGGAAAGATTGAATATTTCCTGATAGATGCATTGAATTTAGGATTGATGGGAGTTTAGAGTAAATTAGAGTTAAATGAAAATTTAGAGAAAAGTAGATTAAAATTTAGTAAGAGGGGTTCATTCGCCGATTGGTGAATGAACATTTAAATAAATTAAGGCGGATTGTAGGAGTCTAGGAGAATTCTCCTAGGTCTTTTTGAGTATCCAGAGGGGTGTAATTTTCTAGATTGATGATGTTGGTATTATTGATGTTGGGGAGATTGTCATAAAAATTTTTGGCTAAGTCTTGTATATGTTTTTTAAAAGGAGGTATTTTGATGGCTCTGTAAATATTTTCGTTTGAGTTGTATCTGCATGCTCTTACGATACATCGGATGATAGAATTTTGTGCAGTTTCTAGGATTTTTATGTTTGTGTTAGCTGCGTAGCCCCATATGGGACATCCGTAGCTCAGAATTGGACGCAAAACGGCCGTATAGAGAAGTACCTTATTGTATAGATACATATTGGAATTCCGGCAAATTAAGGGGTAGAGTTTCTTTAATGCGATCCGGAATTTATCGCGCGCATAAAGAATATGAGGCTTCCATGTGAGGGTTTTGTCAAAAGTAATTCCAAGGTACTTGGTTGTTTGAGACCAGCGTAGTGGTGTGGAATATAGAGTGGGCGGCGCAATTGGTTTGCGAGCTTTAGTGAATAACACCGCAACGGTTTTATCCACGTTGATTTTAATTTTCCAGTCATTGAAGTATTTTTCGAGTAGGGCCAGGTGTTTGTTTAGTGCAATTGTGACTGATTTTGTATTTTTGTAAGTGGCTGAGATCGCAGTGTCATCAGCATATAGATTAATCATAGTGCGTGGGTGTGAAGGTATATCATTAACGTAAATGTTGAATAACACAGGTCCCAAAAGGGAACCCTGTGTTACCCCAATGTTGACGCGGTGTGTAATTGAGAGCGTGTCGTTCACTCTGACTTTGTATTTCCTGTTAGTGAGGTATGAGTACAGAATATGAATAATAGCAGGTGGAAAATTATACGTAATAAGTTTATAAATGAGTCCGTCTATCCAGACACGGTCAAATGCCTTTTGGATATCCAGGAAGACAGCACCAGTGGTCCTGCCTCTCTGAAATCCTGAGGAAATTTTTTCCGTTAATCTGAGTAGCGGGTGGTAAGTAGAAAGTTGTTGAGTGAATCCAAACTGGTTAGGGTTTAAAAAGTTAGTGCTATAGATGTGATTTTTGATTCTATTTAAAATTATGTGCTCAGCAATTTTGCTGAGCGAAGATAATAGAGAGATTGGCCGGTTCCAGGCTTGTGAATTGGAAAAACAATTGCAACTTTCCATTCAGTTGGAAAGTGCCTGAGTAATAAAATTTTATTAATAATGTAGGTAAAGATTAAGATAATTTTAAAAGGAAAGTTTTTAATCATTTTATTGGTGATATTATCGATTCCAGGTGCTTTGGAGTTTTTTAGTTTTTTCATATAGTCACAGATCTCGTCTGGGTCTGTGGGAGAGATAGGAGATGAAGGTGGAGTAGAGAAAAATCTTGTTAGTGTATTAGTGACGTCAGAGTCTATGTTGGTAGTGTGCTTCCCTGGTCTTTTATTTTCCGTGTAATTGTCTATGAAAGTGTTTGCAATTAAGTTGGCCTTCTGTTCATCGTTGCTAGCGATGCCATTGGGTCCGGTTAAATTTGGAATGTCTGAGCGTTTTTTGCGAAAGTATTTTTGCATGCGCCAGAGACTGTTATCTTGGGTTTCAAGTGATTCGAGTTTGGCGTTCCAAGTGTTTTGTGCGTGTATCCTGATTTCTTTTTTAATTAATTTTTGAAGTCTGTTGGCTTCAGTTTTGTGTAGTGGATTTAGTGTCTGTTGGTATAATTTCCTGGCCCTATTTTTACAAGTTATTAGATAGTTGATGTGTTGTGGCGTGTAGCTGTGTCGGGTGTTTTTAATTGGCTTGGAAGCTAAGTTGTGGGCGGAGCTAACCGCATCCGCGAACTTTGCTACTTTTTCTTCTAACGTAGATTCACTGTTGATTTTAGCATAGTCGAAGAGTTTAATTTCATTTTTGAGATTTTTCTGAAAGCAGACCAACAGGTGGTAATTGCTCTAGGATTATCTTTATGGATGGGGGTAGCAATATTAAAGTTTAACATGACAGGGTTGTGGTCTGACGAAAGGTCGTTTATGGATACAATATTGTAGGGGTAGTTGAAGTTACTAATTATTGCGAAATCAAGAGTATTCGAGGAGTTGTATCCATATCTGGTTGGAGAGTTGGGAAAAGCAATTTCTAGGTTATTGTCGTCAGTGAAGTATTTTAATCGAATGCCTCTGGGAGAGTTTTTGGAGCAATTCCATGCACTGTGTGTGGCGTTAAAATCGCCAAAAATCACACAGTTACTGTTGGCCTGAATGAGAGCCTCAATATCAACAGTGAATAAGTTTTTATCAGATCTAGGGGGAATATAAATACAAGTAATTGAGAAGTTGCTAATATTCGGGGAGTAATAGTTACGGTGGTAGCTTCTATATGATGCAGAGTGGGGGATGGGGGGAGAAATGCGGAATAGATTTTTTAATAAAAATTATTGTACCACCGAGAGTAGGAGTAGTTCCGTTCGAGATGCGGTCGTTCCTGTAACATGTATAATTTGAAATGTTTATGTTGAGGGTGGGTCTCAAACGTGTTTCTTGGATTAGTAAGATGTCGGGATCGTACTTCTCTATAAAAATTTTTAATTCTGAGATTTTGCTTAGTAGGCCGTTTGCGTTCCAAGAACACAAACTCAGGCCGCTTATTTGGTGTCTATTCATCGTAGTCATCTAGAAGAGCCTCTACTAAGGCGCGTATTTCCTTCTTTCGTTGAGATTTATTTTTATTGGCATTGGATGGTTGAGGGGTGTTAGATGAGAAGTCTATACTATTAATTTGTTGAACAAGTAGTGATAGAGCTTGAATAGTTTGAGTTAGTGTTTGGGTTATGAGACCCATACATTCGTTTTTAGCATTACTGGTTTTTGTTGCTTTGCAATGTGAGTTGTTGCGGCCTGAGTTTGTGCTGTTATTGTAGTAGGAACCTGACCGATTCGTGGTGCCATCTGTTGGGGGGTGGGAGCGGTATTCTTATTCTTTTCCTGTTGGGCTGCTGCTTGCGCAAAAGATACGTTTGGGCGGACTAGACTGTTAACTATTGTAGTGTAATTTGGTTTTATTGTTGCTCCTTTGCGTGGTTTGGGGTATAGTGGACATTTTGAGTAATTGGCCATGTGGCCATATGCTTCACAATTCACGCAGTACATAGTTTCGACCCTATCGATCTCGCATTCACTTGTTTGATGGGGTTCCCCACATTTAAGACATTTAGGTTTTATATGGCAATTGCTTGCCGTGTGATTGAATTGTTGGCATTTATAGCATTGGGTCACCCCTTTGCTATCGTAGCCCTCTACTGTAACGTTTAAAAATGAAAGTTTATCTAGCTTAAAAATATTAGCGTTGGTCATGTTTCTTGGTAAGGATACCAAGAATACTGGGAGTGGTTGATTAGTTATTTTTCCAATTAGCTGGGAAACCCGATCAACGGTGAATCCCAGATCGATTAGGTCTTTTTCTATATCTTCAGGTTTTGCTTTTTTGGGTAGTCCTTTAATTACTACCTTGATAGGTCTTTCTGCTTTAAGTTTAATAGAGTAGAATTGATATTGGATTTTTTGAGAAATGCAAGAAGTTCATGGTATTGATCGTGTGTGTCGCAATATAATTTAAAATATTCTCCGGTCATTTTGCTACGAATTTTTGGCATGAAGTTGTTTATCACTCTCATTTGCTCTCGGAAGTCTAAAGTTATTTTTAGCATTACTGGTGGGGGAGGTTCTTCGTGAGATCGGCTGATTTATTAACGGTGGCATTGGTTGTGGGTTTTTTTCTTGTTATTTACAGCGTTAGCATTGTTGACAGACGTTGCGGTCGAGGTTCCTTCTACGGGATCGATTTCAGAGTCATGAATTTCGAGGGCGTTGAATTTGTTGGAGAGATTGATTTTAAAATATTGATCAGTAGCCAGTGGAGTATTTTGGTTTTAGAAAGTTTACGGTTGGGTGGGGAAACAAATTCAGATTCATTGTCTTTTCTTTTGAGTGAGGCAGTTTTCGGTAGAGTAGGAGATTCGTTATCATTATTTTTGGTGGGAGTATTTAAAGGAGTGTGGTGTTCTGCACAAGCGGGGTTATCACAGCTGGGAAGAGAGGAAAACTCACTTACCGTTAGTGCGTTGAGGGCGGTGTAGTTGTCGAGTCTTTGGAGGTGTTCTTTCATGATATGGCAGTCTTCGTCGTTTAATCCATGAAGCTTGAGGGATCTTATGTTAGCCTTGATGTTCTCGATGGTGATAGTGTAGTATTTGATGTTTCTTGCCAGTATCTTCATTTGCTCACAGTTGGTGAGGTGTGGAGTTCCGGGGCGGGAGTCATCTTGAGGTAAAGGCGGTTCATTTTCCATAGGGTGTCGATCGTCATTGTTATCCATTCCATTAGTCAATTCAGTATCCAAGTCCATAGCCGGGGTCAAATCCAAAATTTCAGTCAGGGTATTTTTTTTTTTTTGATTTAGGTAAATCAAGAAGGCAGAAGTTTGCGTGAGGCTCTAAAAGAGCTCAAAGCGATACTGAAGTGGCGCAATCAGCACGCTGGCACTGTGCACCGGAATTCGTATGCGGAGCGTTCAAAAGTACGTCCGGACGCTAACGTGTCACAGGCCGTCTCCTTTCTTTTAAAAAACACTCCTGCTCCTAAACAAAGGTTTTACTTTAAAGGATTGTTTTAGACACACTACGAAATGATAATGTTTAGAAAATTATTTAGAGGGTGTAAGTACAAAATATGTGCATTTGTGGTTACACAGGTCTAACTGGTAATCTGTAGCGTCTAGTGAGTTAACGAATAATAATAAAAAAACAACAGAAATTCTCTCTTAAGTGACACAATCTTTAAAATTAGCTCTGTCACAGGCTTTTAAAAACAGGAAAGGGTGACAAGAGTGTTCAAACATAAACAATTTCAAGGACAACAACAACAAAAAAAATGTTTCTGAATCCAATGACATTTATCTTCTTTGTGGAGGCCGAAATTTATTACTTTTCTAAGTCAAGATGAATCATGCACATTTTTTTGAGTGCGTTGTTAGTCAAAATAGGAAGTATTTTAGAAACTTACTGACTAAATATACCCGAATACAGATTTGGGCAACAAGATATGAAAAAGAAAACATTACAATGTTGATAATTCATTGTAATGAAAAATATTACGATGTTATTATAGTAATTTATTCTGGGGCTTCGCAGGCATTAAAATTATGTTTAATATCCTAATCACTTTTTTCAATTCAAATCAGTCGATCCTCTTTCTCCTTCTCGTCCTACTTCATCACCTTTTTTGACGCCTGTTTAGCTTTAAATTATGAAGTGAGAAATTATAAGCTTTTTGTGTGAATGTTCCTTAATTATATATATATATACAGGGTGTTTCAGCTAAGATGTTACAAACTTCTAGGAGAGGTAGGGGACAACAAGACGACTCGAAGTATATAGGCAATGCTGGGTCGGAAATGCTTTCCTAAGGCTCCACGCACCGACAAAATTTAGGGTGCAAAACTTCAACTGGTCTTAAAAACGGGAAAAATTATCGAAATGCTTTGGGTTTTGGTCAAAATTATTGTTATGATTTATTATTTCATAAAAAAAATTCTGAACAATATTGCTGCTAAAACATCGCTAGAGGGCGCTTTAGACTTTGGAACGCTAGGAAAAAAAATTTTCAATATTTTTTAAAGTTTTTTGATGGCTTTCAGAAGTTGAAACTTTAACTTGAATTTTGATACCAGATTTGGTATCCTCCGGGGAAAATTGATGTAAAAAATCGAACATTGTTCAGGGCACTTAAAGCACAAACGGTGCTAAAAACGAGCAAAATGTTGGATTTCGGTGCGGTTTGCACGAAAAGCATTCCGTTACTGACTAATTTGTTCAAAATAAATTTTGACTTGGTAGCCATTAATCAAAGCCAGAGGGCGCTTTCAGACATTGCAACTTGGAAACTCATTTGGATAATTTTGTGGTTGGTTGTAAGCCGAATAATTACTAGCAATTTTTCCTCCTAAATGAGATTCGAGTTGGTCTGTGTTGCAAAAAAGTAATTTTATAGCAAAAAATTTTAGTAAAAGAGGGTAAAAAACACAAGTACCAAATTACAAGAAGTAGAACACAAGGAAAGATTCAAAATAGGAGGAAAAAAGCTGTTTCCTAACTGCTATGCATAATCATAAAAGAAAAAGTAAAGAAAAGAAGGAAAAACTGCTGTCAAAGGAGGTGTTCGAACTGACGCCCGTCGCATGTGATGCAGGCTTCACATCTTCGCTTCATGGAGCGTCGAACATTCGATAACATTTCTGGAGTGTTTCGTATTTCCCCGGCTGCTGCACTGATGCGTGCTACAAGTTCCTCGGCGCTGTTTACGGTGTTTCGTACACCAACGATTTCATTTGCCCCCAGAAGAAATAATCCAGACAGGAAAGGTCTGGCGATCGGAGAAATCAATGCACTGGACCTCCGCGGCCAATCCATCGTTCACCACATACTGCATCCAAGTGATTCCGAACAGAAATACTGAAATGTGCGGGGGATCCATCTTGCTGGAACCACATGGAAGTACGAGTCGCAGCGGTAACGTGTGCTCTGTCCAATAACTTTGGCAAAACTTGTTCCAAGAATATCAGGTAGCGTGGACCAGTCAGGTGACCAGGCAGAATGTAGGGTCCTATCAGATGATCCCCTAGAATGTCAGCCCATACGTTAACCAGGAAACGATCCTGTGCAGCCCGAGTACGTGTTACATGTGGGTTCGCTGCTGCCCACGAATGGCTGTTATGGGTGTTGAAAATACCCCTCTCTCGAAAAAGACGCCTCATCTGTGAACAACACGGATGCTTCAAAAAGGGATTTGCAATTCGTTGCTGCAAGTACCACTGTGGAAAGGCCTGACGAGGTGCAAAGTCCCATTCTTTTAGTGACTGGACGTACTGGTAGTGAAATGGATGCAGGGCACTATCATCGAGAATCCTCCAAACGCTACTGTATGAAATCCCGATTTCATTAGCGATACCTCGTGTACTTAAACTGGGAGTGGTCTCTACCATATCTAGTACAATTTCCTCGTACAATTCGGTACGTGCTGCCTTCTGGAATGAAAGGAGCCCTGAAGAGAACGAAGATCATTTTCCAGTTGGAGGACGGCCTGTGACACGTTAGCGTCTGGACGTACTTTTGAACGCTCCGCATACGAATTCCGGTGCACAGTGCCAGCGTGCTGATTGCGCCACTTCAGTATCGCTTTGAGCTCTTTTAGAGCCTCACGCTTTATCCTGCTTATTTGATTTATCTAAATCAAAGTTATCATGGCTGACATTATGGAAACGACCCCGGAAATGGACTTAGACATTGAACTGATTAACGGATTGGACAACCACGACGACCGACACCCGACACCCGTGAATGAACAACCTCTACCTGTAGATGACTCCCGACCCGGAACTCCACACCTCACCAACTGTGAGCAGAGGAAAATACTCGCCAGAAATATGAAGTTCTACACCATCACCATAGAGAATATCAAGGCCAATATAAGATCCCTCAAACTACACGGACTTACGGATGAAGACTGCCACATCATGAAGGAACACGTTCAAAGATTGGATAACTACACCGCACTCAACGAGCTAACGGTAAGTGAGTTTTCCTCTCTTCCAAGCTGTGATACCTCCGGTTGTGCAGAACACCACACTCCATTAAGTACTCCCACCACAGTTAACGATAATGATTTTCCAACTTTACCGAAATCAGCCTCACTTAAAAGAAAAGATAACGAATTCGAATTTATTTCCCCACCTAACCGCAAATTATCTAAAAATCAAAATACTCAACCGAATACTGAACAAAACTTTAGGCTAAATCTTTCCAACAAATTCAACGCTCTTGAAATTAACGACTCCGACATCGATCCCGTTGAAGGAACCTCGACCGGAACTATAGTTAAAAATGTTAACACAGTAAGTAACAAGAAAAAACCCGCGACTAATACCACCGTAAATAAATCAGCCGACCTGACGAAAAATCTCCCCCCACCAGTCATGTTAAAAATAACTCTTGATTTCCGAGAACAAATGAAAGTGATTAACAATTTCATGCCTAAAATACGTAGCAAAATGACCGGTGAGTATTTCAAGTTATATTGTGATACTCACGACCAATACCACGAACTGCTTACTTTCCTAGAAAAATACAATATCAATTCTATTCAATTAAACTAAAATCCGAACGACCCATCAAGGTAGTGATTAAAGGACTACCTAAAAAAGCTAAACCCGAAGATATCCATAATGACTTGATCGATCTGGGATTCACCGTTGATCGGGTCTCCCAACTAACTGGTAAAATTACAAACCAATTACTCCCCGTATTCTTGGTATCTTTACCAAGAAACATGACTAACGCCACCATTTTTAAATTAGACAAACTTTCATATTTAAATGTATCAGTAGAGGGCTACGATAGCAAAGGGGTGACCCAATGCTATAAATGCCAACAATTTAATCACACGGCGAGCAATTGCCACATAAAACCTAAATGCCTCAAATGCGGGGAACCCCATCAAACGACTGATTGTAAGATCGATAAAGTCGAAACAATGTACTGCGTTAATTGCGAAGCCTATGGCCACATGGCCAATTATTCAAAATGCCCGTTGTACCCCAAACCACGTAAAGGCGCGTCAATCAAACCTAATTATACTAGCATTGTTAACAGTCTAGTCCGCCCTAATGTTTCCTTTTCACAAGCAGCAGCCCAACAAGAACGAAGTAAGATTACCGCTCCCACCCCCCAACAGATGACACCACGAAACGGTCAGGTTCCTTCTACGATACCAACACAAACTCAGGCCGCAACAACTCACATCACTAAGCAAACAAATACCAATAATGCTAAAAGCGAATGCATGGGTCTCATAACCCCAAACACTTTCTCAAACCATTCAAGCTCTTTCATTATTAGTTCAACAAATCAATAGTATTGATTTTTCATCAAACACCCCTCAACCATCCAGTACTAATAAACATAAAACCCAACGCAAGAAGGAAATACGCGCCTTAGTATAGGCTCTTCTAGATGACTACGATGAATAGACACCAAATAAGCGGCCTGAGTTTGTGTTCTTGGAACGCAAACGGCCTACTAAGCAAAATCTCAGAATTAAAAATTTTTATAGAGAAGTACGATCCCGACATCTTACTAATCCAAGAAACACGTTTGAGACCCACCCTCAACATAAACATTTCAAATTACACATGTTACAGGAACGACCGCATCTCGAACGGGACTACTCCTACTCTCGGCGGTACTATTATTTTTATTAAAAAATCTATTCCGCATTTCTCCCCCCTCCCCCACTCTGCATCATATTGAAGCTACCACCGTAACTATTACTCCCCGAATATCAGAAACTTCTCAATAACCTGTATTTATATTCCCCTAGATCTGATAAAAACTTATTTACTGTAGATATTGAGGCTCTCATTCAGGCCAACAGTAACTGTGTGATTTTTGGCGATTTTAACGCCACACACAGTGCATGGAATTGCTCCAAAAACTCTCCCAGAGGCATTCGATTAAAAGACTTTACTGACGACAATAACCTAGAAATTGCATTTCCCAAATCTCCAACCAGATATGGATACAACTCCTCGAATACTCTAGATTTCGCAATAATTAGTAACTTTAACTACCCCTACAATATTGTATCCATAAATGACCTCTCGTCAGATCATAATCCTGTCATGTTAAACTTTAATATCACTACCCCCATCCATAAAGATAATCCAAGAGCAATTACCACCTGTTGGTCTGCTTTCAGAAAAAATCTTAAAAACGAAATTAAACTTTTGACTACGCTAAAATCAATAATGAATCTACGCTCGAAGAAAAAGTAGCGAAGTTCGCAGATGCGGTTAGCTCCGCCCACAACTTAGCTTCTAAACCTATTAAAAACACCCGACACAACTACACGCCACAACACATCAATTACTTAATAACTTGTAAAAACAGGGCCAGGAAATTATACCAACAGACACTAAATCCACTACACAAAACTGAAGCCAACAGACTTCAAAAATTAATTAAAAAAGAAATCAGGATACACGCACAAAACACTTGGAACGCTAAACTAGAATCACTCGAAACTCAAGATAATAGTCTCTGGCATATGCAAAAATACTTTCGCAAAAAACGCTCAGACATTCCAAATTTAACCGGACCCAATGGCATCGCTAGCAATGATGAACAGAAGGCCAACTTAATTGCAAACACGCTCATAGACAATTACACAGAAAATAAAAGACCAGGTAAACACACTACCAACATCGACTCTGACGTCACTAATACCCTAACAAGATTCTTTTCTACTCCACTTTCATCTCCTATCTCTCCCACAGACCCAGACGAGATCTGTGGATATATGAAAAAACTAAAGAATTCCAAAGCACCTGGAATAGATAATATTACCAACAAAATGATAAAAAATTTTCCTTTCAAAATCATTCTAATTTTTACCTACATCATAAATAAAATTCTACTATTCAGACACTTTCCAAATGAATGGAAAGTTGCAATCGTTTTTCCAATACACAAGCCTGGAAAAAGTAAAAATTCTCCTGATGCCTACCGGCCAATCTCTTTATTATCTTCGCTCAGCAAAATTGCTGAGCACATTATTCTAAATCGAATTAAAAATCATATCTATAGCACTAACATTTTAAACCCTAATCAGTTTGGATTCACCAAACAACTTTCTACCTACCACCCGCTACTCAGATTAACGGAAAAAATATCCTCAGGATTTCAGAGAGGCAGGACCACTGGTGCTGTCTTCCTGGATATTCAAAAGGCATTTGACCGTGTCTGGATAGACGGACTCATTTATAAACTTATTACTTATAATTTTCCACCTGCCATCATTCATATTCTATACTCCTACCTTACTAACAGGAAATACAAAGTCAGAGTGAACGACACGCTCTCAATTACACACCGCGTCAACATTGGGGTAACACAGGGTTCCTTATTGGGCCCTGTGTTATTCAACATCTACGTTAATGACATACCCTCACACCCACGCACCATGATTAACCTATATGCTGATGACACTGCGATCTCAGCCACTTACAAAAATACAAAATCAGTTACAATAGCACTAAACAAACACCTGGCCCTACTCGAAAAATACTTCAATCACTGGAAGATCAAAATCAACGTGGATAAAACCGTTGCGGTGTTATTCACTAAAACTCGTAAACCAATTGCACCACCCACTCTATATTCCACACAACTACAATGGTCTCAAACAACTAAGTACCTTGAATTACTTTTGATAAAACTCTCACATGGAAGCCTCATATTCTTTATGCGCGAGATAAATTCCGGATCGCATTAAAGAAACTCTACCCCTTAATTTGCCGGAATTCCAATATGTATTTATACAATAAAGTACTTCTCTATACGGCCGTCTTGCGACCAATTCTGAGCTACGGATGTCCCATCTGGGGCTACGCAGCTAATACAAATATCAAAATTCTTGAAATAGCTCAAAATTCCATCATTCGGTGTATTGTAAGAGCATGTAGATACAACTCCAACAAAAACATTTATAGAGCAATCAAAATACCTCCTTTTAAAAACCATATTCAAGACTTAGCCAAAAATTTCTATGATAATCTCCCCAACATCAATAATTCTAACATCATCAATCTCGAAAATTACACCCCTCTGGACACTCAAAAAAGACCTAGGAGAATTCTCCTAGACTCCTACAATCCGCCATAGTTCACATAAACGTTCATTCACCGATCGGCGAATGAACCCCTTCTTGCTAAATTTTAAATTACTTTTCATTAATTTTTCATTAAACTTTAAATTTCATTCAACTCCCCAACAATTCTACATTCAATGCATCTAACAGGAAATTATTCAAAAATTTTCCCCCACTACTTTCTGCACAACCTACGGCACGGCCAATAGAGGGGATTCTCACTTGCTGCAACATCCAATAGAAGTGCCCTATCTCACACAAAAGGACCGACAATCAACAGAAAGACCACAAATCAAGACTGACAGCCCACTCCTCTACGAGATGACGTCACTCCTCCTGACAAGCGCTTCACCCCAGATGCCACCCCATCAATCACCATGCTGCGACGACACACTGCTAAAGAAAGCACGGCTCCTTGCGAGCTACAACGAACTGTCAAGACTCCACATTAATCACCTAAGACAGCAAAAACTCTGGAATCAACATAAAGGACATTTTGGACAGTACAATTTTAAGAACTCAAGTGAACTATAATTACTATTAAGTGCATTTTTAATTTCCAATTACCACATTTAATGATTCAAATACTTCAGATATGGGACGGCGGATTTCATAAAATCCAGTTTCCCAAAGACCCCCAACTTCTTCTTCTGGAATGAACCGGTCCCACATAATTGCTGGTGTAGGCGAGCAAACATGGTATGAGCAGGAGTCCGCCTGACAGGATGCTTTTCGGCGTACAACCTCTGAGTGGCTCGACCGTTGCAATCTGTGGCCCCGTGCGCCAGAATCATATCTGCTTTCTCTGCGTTCGTGTACTCTGTCATCGAACAGCCAGTCTGTGTGCGATGGAAATAAAGCTTCCATGATGCTGGGCGTCACTGGGAAACGGAACGCGAAGCGTTCCTCCATCCCATATCTAGATAGTGTATGTGGCCTTATGTGGGTGGGCCTGCCTGGGAGTGAGTGTCCTGATTGGTTGGTCGAACGTGGCAAGGAGGCGTGGCTACAGAATCTGAGATTTTCTTGCATACGGTTTCGGCGGTAAAGTCCTGAATGGTCTGAATGGCACTGTTGTGATTGGTCGGTGGCACTGTGAGAGTAGGCTCTCTATTGGTTGCACTGATGCGTTGGTACAAATCAAAGGGGAGGTCTAGAAATCTGCCCTGTGTGGGGATTGCAATTAAGTTAAAAAGTTAAGAAGTTAAAAGAAATTAAAATAAATAAATAAAAATGCATTTGGAAAATAAAATAAAGAGAAAATTTAGCAATGAAAGTCGTCACTCTCCACCCGGTGAGTGACTAAAATAATTGTTAGGGGGATTATACGAATCTAGGAGTATTCTCCTAGGTCTTTTTAAGATCAGGCATTGGGATGTAATTATTAAGCATTTTAACATTTGCATTATTGGAATTAGGTAAACTATTAAAAAAAGAGATTGCCAATTTTTGAATGTAGGCTTTGAAAGGACTTATTTTAATATCCTCGTAGATTTTACTATTTCTGGCATATCTATTAGCTTTAACTATATTTCTTATTAATGAGTTCTGAGCAACTTCGAGTATTTTAATATTAGAATTAGCGGCATAGCCCCACACAGGTGATCCGTAAGTCAAAATTGGACGTAGAACGGCAGTGTAGAGAAGCAACTTATTGTATAGATTTAATTCAGAATTCCGGCCAATTAAGGGGAAGATAGCTCTTTGAGCTCTCCGGAATTTATCTCGCGTTTGTATTATATGTTGTTTCCAAGTGAGTTTTTTATCTAGAGTCAATCCTAAGTATTTTGTGCTCTGAGACCATTGAAGTTGTGTGGAGTATAGGGTAGGAGGTGTTGGTTGTGTTTTCCTGTTTGTAAAGAGAACCGCTATTGTTTTGTCAATATTAATTTTGATTTTCCAGGTGTCGAAAAAGGTTTCTAGAAGTTTAAGGTGGTTATTGAGTGCAATTGTGATTGTGTTATGATTTTTATAAGTTGCAAGGGTGACAGTGTCATCAGCGTAGATGTTAGTGGAGGTTTGAGGGTGAGTAGGAATGTCATTAATATAAATATTGAATAGTAAGGGCCCAAGTAAGCTCCCTTGAGGGACTCCATAATTAATACTATGAGAACTAGAAAGGGTGTCATTAACGCGGACTTGGAAGGTCCTGTTAACGAGATAGGAATTTATCAGATGAATTAGAGCAGGAGGGAAATTATTAGTAATTAATTTATAAATGAGTCCACTTACCCAGACCCTGTCAAAAGCCTTTTGATGTCGAGAAAGACAGCTCCAGTGGATCTGCCTCTCTGAAATCCAGCAGTGATTTTTTCAGTAAGTCCGAGCAGTGGATGATAAGTGGAAAGGTTCCTGGCGAAGCCGTATTGATTGGGATTAATAAAGTTATTATCATTAGTAAAGGATTTGAGTCTATTTAAAATAACATATTCCGTAATTTTGCTTAAAATACTTAGAAGGGAAATTGGGCGATAGCTGTCTGGAAAATGTGCATTTTTGTTAGGTTTTTTGATGGGAAAAACAATTGCATTTTTCCAGTTGTTTGGAAAATGCCTAAGGAATAGAATTTTGTTAATTAGATAGGTAAGAATCATAATAATTTTAATTGGAAAGTTTTTGACCATTTTATTAGTAATAAGATCAGAACCTGGGGCTTTGTTATTTTTAAGAGATTTAATGTAATTTAGTATTTCATCAGGTTCAGTAGGCGAGATAGGAATTAAAGGATGATTATCAAAGAAGTTATTTAGGGTGTTAGTAATTTCCTGATCAATAGGATGACGGCCATCACCAGGTCTCTTATTTTCCGAGAAGTTATTTTGAAGAGTAGAAGCGAGAATATTAGCTTTCTGATCATCGCTGTTAGCAACGCCGGAAGAACTAGTAAGGGAAGGAATATTAGATCGTTTTTTACGGAAGAACCTTTGACACTGCCACAGGCTATTGTCGCGTGTATTGAGTGATTCTAGTTTATTGTTCCAGTTTTCTTGTGAAATCTTTTTAAGTTCTTTTTTAAGTTTCTCTTGTAATCTATAGTAATTTTGTTTGTCTATCGGATTTAGTGTATTATTGTATTTCTTTTGGCTCTGTTTTTGTCTCGAATGAGATTATGAATGTAGTTTGGAGTGTAGGCGTGTTTCTTGTTTGCGATTGGTTTAGAGGCAAATTGGTGGGCGGAGCGAACTGCGGCGGTGAAAAATTCAATTTTATCTTCGAGCACAGTGGGATTCTTAATGCCTTGATAGTCAAGAATTTTAACGTTGTTTTTTAAGTTATTTTTGAAGGCGGACCAACAGGTGGTAACTGCTCTAGAGTTGTCATGATGGGTTGGGGGAGAAGAGAGAAATTTAGAATAACAGGGTTATGATCGGAGGAAAGTTCGGCTATTGAATTAATGTTGAATGGGAAGTTAAAATTGTTGATTAACGCGAAATCAATAATATTTGCAGAATTATAACCAAACCTAGTGGGGAGTCAGGAAAAGCTATGGTGAGATCGAGAATTTCTGCAAACGTCTTAAGTTGAGAACCACGAATGGAATTATTGGGGCAGTTCCACATATTGTGTGTGGCGTTAAAGTCGCCAAAAATCACACAATTACTGTTGGTCTGAAGGAGATTTTCGAGATCTAGAGTAAAAAGTCTAGCGTCAGAGGATGGGGGTACATAAATAGAAATGATAGAAACTGGATTTAAATTTTGCGGGGTGATAACTACCACTGTGGCTTCAATGTGATTAAGGGTGGGGGTGGGGATGTTGTGATGCGAAATATTTTTCTTAACTAAAATCAAAGTACCGCCGCGTGCAATTCCATCACCAATTCGATCGTTGCGATAACAGTTATAATTTGGAATATTGATGTTGTGATGAGGTCTCAGATGTGTTTCTTGAATTAGAGCAAGATCGGGAGAGTGCTTCTCTACGAAAATTTTGAACTCAGAAATTTTATTAAGAATGCCGTTCGCGTTCCATGAGCAAAGTTTCAATCCAATCGATTTGCGACTAATCATCGTCATCTCTGTCGAGGATAGCCTCTATTAGGGCGCTTAATTCTTTTTTTTTTCTTATTTCTTTGTTAACTTTTTGGGTGGGGGGAGATAGCGTTAAAATTTAAAGAAGCAATTTGCTGGGTGAGTATAGCTAGGGTGTTCATAGTTTGTTGTAGGGTTTGCACGATGGCAAACTGTGGGGTATTTTCAGCTATGTTAATATTTGAGGAGTTAGGGTGGTTATTAAAATTTCGATTGGATTGAATTTGCCGGGAAATAGCAGGAGCTTCATTTACTCGTGGTGCCATCTGTTGGGAGATTTTTGGTTGATTAGGTTTTAATGGGTTAGTTACTTGCGCGTAAGAGGTGTTGGGTCTTACGATGCTGTCAACAACTGTTGTGTAGTTATTTTTAATTTGTTTGCCTTTGCGAGGCTTGGGAAATAGGGGACATTTGGAGTAATTGGCCATATGGCCGTAAGTCTGGCAGTTAATGCAGTAAGCGGTTTCAACACGATCAATGGGACAGTCCTTGGTTTGGTGCGCTTCACCACATTTTAAGCAGCGCGGGGTCATATGGCAATTCTCGGAAGTATGGTTGAAACGATTGCAGGTGTAACATTGTGTCACACCTGTTCCCTCGTAGCCTTCTATTCTAATGGAGAGGTAGCTTAATGTTTTGAGTTGAAAAATTTTGGCATTATTAATGTTACGGGGTAATGTTATCATAAAGACGGGTAATGGTTGTTTTGTAATTCTTCCTGTTAATTGAGCTACTTTTGCTTCGGGGAATCCTTGTTCTATTAAATCGGATTTGATATCAATTATTGCTGTTTCTTTTGGGAGTCCTTTCACAACGACCTTGATAGGTCTTTCAGCTTTGGGTGTAATTACATGATATTGGTATTTTTCTTGGTCTAGGAGTTTTAAAAGTTTATAATAGTCTATTGAGTTATCCGTGTAGAGTTTAATAAGTTCGCCTGATAGTTTACTGCGGATTTTGGGGAAAGCTTTTGTGATTACTCTCATGTGCTCGCGAATTTCCTGAGAGGTTTTAAGCATAATGGGAGGGGGTAGGTAGTTTTTGTTTGCGGTAGTGTCGGGGGGAGAATCGTCGTTAGCGTTATTTTCGTTTGATGCTGCTGCTATTTCCTGTTCTTTTAGATTATTAAATTTATTTCCTGTTTCAATATTAAAGTTAGGACTTAAAATTAAGTTGGGTTTTTTAATTGTTTGCCTCCTTGAAGGCGAGACAAATCCATCATCATCATTTTCTTTTCGTTTGTTGGGGTTAGTGGCTGGGAGAGCCGGAAAATCTTGATGCGAAGCCGTGGGTGTGGGAGGGGGAGTTCCGTGCACAGTGCAACCTGGGGTGTTACAAGAGAGAGTGCCATACTCACATTCCGCATTTTGGTGCTGCTCCTGGTAGAAGTTCAATCTGGCGAAAAGGTCGATCACTTCTGGTTCATCAGCCTTCATATGAGGAGCAAGCAGTTGGAGGGATTGTTCGGTACCTTGAGCGAGAAGGAGGTATTTCTTGAGGTTTTTGCCAATTAATTTCAATTTTTCGCAAGGAGAGAGAAGTTCTGGTGTGCCGGGCCTTGAAGTCGGGAGAGGGATATTTTGACATTCCATTTCCGTAGCCATGTCCGTAGTCGTAAAATTGTTAAATCTTGTAATAGTCGGCGTTAAATCCAAAGGATGTCGCCCTATCCTTTTAGCTCTGAAAAGAGCTATAGGGCGACTGGCTTAATTGCCTCCAAAGGACTAGATCGTTGGCCGTATAGACGTTGATCGAGGAAAAGTACGGAGCGTAGAGAGGACGCGACCGTACTCAATGGTATCTCTCAATCGAATCTCAAATAAAGCTTCCTTCCAGCGGACTCCTTCTTATCGTTCTGTCCCTCTGGCGGCTAATTCAACTCGCGACGGGGAATTTTGCATATTCTGCCTTTAACACTCTCTCGCTAAAATTTTCGCCGAGAACCCTGCTCGCTTTATTCACTGCCACGACACTTGCAATTCCTGGGCTACGTATCAGGCTTTCGATGGTATTACTGCTTCAGGAAGGCATTTCCGGACCACCTTTTTTATGTTATTCCGAGTCGTCTAGGTGTACTCGAACTCGTTGGTGGAAGAGTACACCTAGATGACTCGGAATTACATAGGAAAGGTCGATCGGAAATGCCTTTTTACTTGTCTGAAGCACCTCTGGTTTTAAATTTGGCAACAATGTCAAAATTTGTTTTGAACAAATTAGTCAGCAAGGGAATGCTTTTCGCGCAAACCACACCGAAATCCAATATTTTGCTCGTTTTTAGCACCATTTGTGCTTTAAGTGTCCTGAACAATGTTCGATTTTTTACATCAATTTTCCACGGAGGATACCAAATCTGGTATCAAAATTCAAGTTAAAGTTTCAACTTATGAAAGCCATCAAAAAACTTAAAAAGATATTGAAAATTTTTTTTTCCTAGCGTTCCAAAGTCTAAAGCGCCCTCTAGCGATGTTTTAGCAGCAATATTGCTCAGAATTTTTTTTATCAAATAATAAATAATAACAATAATTTTGACCAAATCCCAAAGCGTTTCGACAATTTTTCCCGTTTTTAAGACCAGTTGAAGTTTTGCACCCTAAATTTTGTCGGCGCGTGCAGCCTTAGGAAAGCATTTCCGACCCAGCATTGCCTATATACTTCGAGTCGTCTTGTTGTCCCCTACCTCTCCTAGAAGATTGTAACATCTTAGCTGAAACACCCTGTATATATATATATATATATACACTGGTGTGCAAAAATTAAGGACGAGACGGTTTTTTCAATATAACTTTGTACAAAAGCTTTCGAAATCAACACATTTAATACCGTAAGATCCCCAATACGTAAGGACATGTGTAATGTAAGCAACACTTACTAAAAGAGAAATCAGAGGGATAAAAAGAAGCTTGATTAAAAAAGTAGCATGGAGCGCAATGCGACTGAAGGCGGAAACATCCCTGTGATGGGTGTCCAGCAAGAAACATCCGGTCTTTAGTAGGGGATATGATCTCCCCTGACTGCTAGGCAGGTTTCACAGCGTCTGCCCATGCTGAGAATGAGGGTATCAATGAGTTGTTAAGGCATTGCTGCCCATTCGTCTTGCAGCGCCAATCGAAGCTCCCGAATCGTTACTGGTGGTAAGGTGCGAGCTGCCAAGCGTCTGCCTAGAAAATCCCATACATGCTCGATAGGATTGAGACCGGAGATCGTGCCGGCCAATCCAAACCTTCAATATTCTTACTCTCTAAGAGCTGTTCGGCAGCTACTGTGCGATGACATGGTGCATTGTCGTCCATGAAAAGGAACTGCAGACCCATAGCGCATCTAAAAAGACGCACATATGGAAGAAGAATCTCGTTACAATAACGGGTCCCGTTGACTGAACCTGCGTCGAAGATGTGAAGGTCTGTACGACTACCAAGCATGATGCTTCCCCAAACGAGAACATCGCGACCTCCATACCTGTCCCTTTCAATGATGTTCGAGGGATGATTGCGGCTTCCCCGCTCTCTCCAGATGAGTATGCGATGAGAATCGCTACTCAAACTGAATCTGCTCTCCTCTGTAAAGAGTACTCGTCCCCATTCATTGTCTGTCCAATCCCGGTGTTCCCGGCACCACAGAGAACGCCTTCTACGATGGGCAGGCGTTAAAGGTACACACTGTACAGGGCGTCGTGCAAACAGACCACCACCGTGCAGTCTTCTGGCCACGGTAAAACGCGATATCGGTCGTCCAGTCGCCTGTGTCGTGTGTCTAGCGATTTCTCCCGTTGTCTACCGCCTGTTTCTTCTGGCCTGTAAGACAATGTACCGGTCATCTGCGGGTGTAGTTCCTCGTGGACGACCCCTACTGAACCCCCGGATAGCTGTTCCTGTAGTTTGAAATTGTCTCCAAAGTCGTGAAACGATGCTGTGAGCAATTCCGAACTCTGCAGCCACACTTGTCACACTGCGGCCTTCCTCCAACTTTCCAATGATTCGACCTCGGGTAAAAGCATCCAGATGTCGTCTAACAGATTGATTATTCGCCATTTCTCGCTGAGGCAGCAACTCGGTGTGATTTTAACTGCTATACGGCGTGCAATCTCTTTGCCAGAAATACTGATCTTACACCGACAACATGCTTTATACTACTCAGACACTCCCCCATTACGTCTACCTGCATATCTGCGCATGTGCTACCGTACATCACCTTACTTAATCTCCTGATTGGTCTTTCTGTCCGCTCTGCCTCTTCGTTCAGCTGATATGTTAATTTCTCGACTTCGTCCTTAATTTTTGCACACCAGTGTATATATATATATATATATATATATATGAATTCAATCATCAACAATCCATCACAATAATCAATTGAAAAATTGAAATATACGAATCTTATAATACTAAATCCTATTTCAAAATATCAATGGCGAATATAAAAGATAAATTCCCCCCCATCGTTTTCAAACAAAATTAAAAAATTATAAAATAAAATAAAAATTTATAAAATATCCAAGTGCAACATTGGACTTAGGACCGATAAGTGGGGTTAAACTAGTTTGATGGCGCCAACCTTCCCCCTATTGCAACTTGGTAAGTTAATCGTAAAATATCCAAATTTCAAAAATTTAAAAATTAAAAATTTAAATATATATATATATATATATATATATATATATATATATAAAGAATAAACATGTCGTGAAAATGTTTCCTAACCAGGGGAAAATTTTTTTTTTAATAATGAATAATTTCCAATCTGGAAAATTGTTTTAAATAGAAGTCTTGCTCTTTGACATTCTTTGTGGCCGCGAAAACCAAGTGGTCAAGATCATGAACTCCTAACCAGTGTATCGTGGACTGGAGTTATAGTGCCACTGAAGACCCACCGTGTAGAGGAAGCCAATGCACTTTAAATCTGCTGAAGCTCAATGGCCTTCCATTGGTGTGGTGTGGAAGTTAGAAGAGGTGGTATCAGTTCAGGTGTCGTCTTCGTCACTTGACCATGATTCATAATTACGAGGTCCGTGTCAATAGCTCTCGTGCAGTTTTAGAGTGCGACGTAAATATAACTCTAAGCTAGCTTTTAACTAAAGCACAGGCATCTGATACACTGTTTCACACTTCTAGTGTTGAGTTCTCATTAAGGAATTCAAACTCCGCATCTTCTGACGCATCCAATAATGCTCCAATATTTGAATGCAGAAATTGTTTGGATTGTATACATCAATATAGAGAGATAGAAATATTTTGTTTTTCACAGTATGAAAACTTGTAAAAGGTTTATGGATTTCAGTGCGGTATAATACACACGCATTGTATATGCAGTTAATTAACTGTGATACGAAAAGCAAGTTATTGCTTCATTTATTGCATTAAATGATGTTTTTCTGTTTTAAAGCATTATAAAGGGTGTTTTTTAGAGGTATAGAACTTAAAATTGCAATAAAACAACGATGTATTATTCGATTGACATGATTTTTTTTTATTCGAAAGATAATCTTGTGGCATTACATTTTAAATATGATTTCTGGCATACGACTGCCACGACTGGCTCGGATGTAGTCCAATCTGGACGTCCAATTTTCGACGACTTTTTCCAACATTTGTGGCCGTATATCGGCAATAACACGGCGAATGTTGTCTTCCAAAAGGTCAAGCGTTTGTGGCTTATCCGCATAGACCAATGACTTTACATAGCCCCACAGAAAATAGTCTAGAGGTGTTAAATCACAAGATCTTGGAGGCCAATTCACAGGTCCAAAACGTGAAATGAGGCGGTCACCCAACGTGTCTTTCAATAAATCGATTGTGGCACGAGCTGTGTGACATGTTGCGCCGTCTTGTTGCAACCACAGCTCCTGGACATCATGATTATTCAATTCAGGAATGAAAAAGTTAGTAATCATGGCTCTATACCGATCACCATTGACTGTCACGTTGTGGTACTTCATCGTTTTTGAAGAAGGATTCCACCAGCCCATAAAGTGCACCAAACAGTCAGTTTTTCTGGATGTAACGGTGTTTCGACATACACTTGTGGATTAGCTTCACTCCGAATGCGGCAGTTTTGTTTGTTGACGTAGTCATTCAACCAGAAGTGCGCTTCATCTCTAAACAAAATTCGCTATGAAAATCGGGAACAACGGCAATCTCGTTTTTGGCCCATTCGACGAATCTACGCCTTGCTTGATCATATTTAAAATGTAATGCCACAAGATTATCTTTCGAATAAAAAAAATTCTTGTCAATCGAATTATACATCGTTGTTTTATTGCAATTTAAAGTTCTATACCTTTAAAAAAACACCCTATATATAGAGCTTCAAAAATCAAAAAAATATATTACCTTATTAATGAAAATATAATTAATCAAAATAATTTACTAAGCCTTGCGCACTTTAGCGTCCGTGGTAGCTTGGAAGTCATGGTCGTGAACTCGTTGCCGGCGTTGTCATGCCGTGTGTTCGCAACAGTGTCACAGAAGACCCGCTGTGTAGAAAGGCTGATACATGTTAAATCTAACAAGGTTCAATGTTCCTACGGTGATGTTGTGTGGAAGTTTGGAAAATGAAAGTGCCATCTTTGTTGCTTGACTAAGATTCAAAAACAAAAAAATAATTTAAAATCTATCGTTAGAAGAGCTGTTGGTGACGATTAAACTTTCCGTCGCCAACAGTCCTCGTGTTGATTAAAACTGTATGTTGCGCTCTAAATACTCCTTAAACTGTAACTGAATATTCATTTTTAGCTATCGGGATTACTAGTTTCCTGGTAAGACAAATTGAACTTTAATTTAATAAATAAAAAAACACTCTAAATTTTATTTCTTAAAATAATATGAAATCTCTTAATTAACGTATTTTAGAAACTTTTCTCATGTGTTAAATATTTGAATAGCTCAATATTGAATAGCACTAATTATATGTGATTATTAATTTACTGTTTTAATAAAAGGAACATTAAATAGTGTATGATTTTACAGAGTTTGACAAACATATGGACAAATAATTTCAAAAGATGGCAACAAAGAATATGATGAGTATGACTGTTTTTTAAAGAAAGTTAGAGAAAATACATATATGTGCAAACGTACCCAATTCTGTTTTAATACTTACTGTTTGCAGAAACACATTTGACAGTTTTATCGGAAATCATATTGTTGAGAGTGAGATTGAGATGAAATAAAGTTTATATGTAAAATAAGTATTTTATCGAAGCAATATGGGTTAGATAAATTTTAATTAAACTCATATAGAAAACAACAATAGTTGAGAAACTTACAAAAGTATATAGTATTATTTCTGCAACTTTACAATGAATTGGAGAAACTGAAATGGGTGACAAAAAGAAAACTGTGATGGTGATTCGTTTCGGAAATAAATCTTTTCGAAAGTTTGATTTTCGCGAAAATTTTATGAACTTTGTGTCAACTGCATAACCTAGAAAATAATAAACAATAATTAATAATAATAAAAACAATAATTAATAAGGAATTTATAATAATAAAAATTTTATTCATGATTCAGTCATAAATTTTTTTTGACTTTATAGGGAAAGCAATGTAAGGCTTAATGTAAGGCTTTTTTATGTAAGGCTTAATGGTAAAACTATTTGAAATGCAGTTTGCATACATGTTTCTCAACGAATTTCTATGGACGCGTAGTAACTAAGTGGTAATGGTCACGAACTCAAAGCCGGTGTGTCGTGGGTTCGAGTCCTGGTGCTATTGAAGGCCTGCCAGGTAAAGGGGTCTGATGCTCGTTAAAATATCTTGAGTCGTAAGTCCTCCTATTGGCATGGTATTGTAGTTTTGAAAGGGGGTACCAGCTCAAGTGTCGTCCGCGTCACTTGATCGAGGTTCAAAATTACGAGGTCCGTCACCAATAGCCTTTGTGTTTCTGTATCGTGTGATGATAATATAGTTCTCATGTATTGAATTTTTAGAAATGAAAGTATTTTATTTCATCAGAGAAAAATACCCAATCTATTCAAGTACAGTAAGACCCAGCTTAACGCTGTTTCGGTTTAACGCTGTTTCGGTTTAACGATCTTCTATTTGAATAGTAAGATTCCCTGAAATTGTACGCACCCATAGGCTTCCCGATATCCGAAGCAGTTTATCTGTGTTTCTTCTTTCCTGCGGTATTATACGAACGCATTTTTATTGTTTCAAATATTTGTTGACGTTTCTGTAAGTATAAATTTATATAATATAACGATTGCTATAGTGACAAATATTACGATTTTTAGTTTTTATCATGAGTGACAATAAAAAAACACGAAAATAAAAAAAACAAAAAAAAAACCATTTCACTAGAAACTAAAATGCAAGGGATTAAAAGATTAGATACTGATGAATGTCAATCTCAAATGGGTGCTGCATTGAAAAAATTTGGCAACTTCAACAATAAGGACCATTCTTAAGAATAAAGAAAAAAAAAATACTGTCAAAGGCAACTACAACTATGACAAACTCAGTAACTAGAATTATCCGTTCTAGAAATAATACAATAAATGAAATAGAAAAACTTCTTTTTCTATATGGAGTGATGACAAAATTGAACGCAAAATGCCATTAAGCCAATCTACCTTCTTGATAAAAAGGCAGAAAATTGAAAATACAGAAGAGACTGAATGATCGGAAATATAAATATACTGACTTAGAATTTTATTTATTTTTATATGTATAGTCGTTTATAATGTTTCTATATTTGTAAGAAGTAAAGATTTGCTTTATTGTTATAAAATCACATAATTAATAAATTTAATGGTAAAATGCTTGACAAATTTTCTACCCATCTTCTCATATTACCCTTCATATTAGCTATACTTTGGTGGAACGTATACCCCGCGTTAAGCGGGGTCTCACTGTATGTTAACTTTTTGAAAAATATTTAAAATCCTCTTAATTCTCGTTTTAATTTCAGTCAAAATTAGCTCCTGAGGTTCATAAGGCCTTAACTAGTTTACTAAAATTCAATTTTACAACAGCAGCAAATGCAAATGCAAAAAAAAGGCAATGGTTAACCTCTCAATATATTTTTCTTTATTCATCGCCTGGTTTTAAATTTGTTCGAGATGTAAATTACCTTTAATTTCATTCTGAAGTACATTGAGTTCGGTATGTGTATACAGCTGAAAACTATGTGAAGTAAAAAATTAACGTTCAGTTTTGGACTAAATAAAAAGTTAGTGCTCTAATTTATCATTGCAGCTGAAGCTGAAGAAGGCTATTACATATTTAGTGACTTTTGTATTAACTTCTCGTCATAGTCTTCATTAAGGGTTCAAATATACATGGATTATCCTTCTTTAAGATAGTCCAGCACATGAATTTTCGAAAATTATCGATTTTCACTTTGTTGTATTTTTAAAAGTACAGACACATTTCTGTTTAAAATGATATATATGAGAAAATACGATATATATATATATATATATATATATATATATATATATATATATATATATATATATATATAATTAGAAGTATTTTTTTTAATTTTTGAAACGAAGCTACGGCTTGCCGCGCATCAAATGCGCTCTGCTAAGAACACCTGTGTTTCCCCTTGTATAAGTTTCTGATGGTCATGAATCTATATGATGTTCAAGTGGAAAAATTAGAGTGTATTGGGCTTATACAAAATTGTATGGGTACACGTCTTTCAGATCTTAAAAGCAAAACAGAGAAAAAAAGTCAAGTGATAGAAAAAGCCTAAATGGTCGTAACTGACTCACGACATTTTAATATAAAAAAAAATTCAAAGATATTAAAGTGGGGCTATTAGAAATAATATCAATGATCTACAAAGCATGAAAACTGCTGTTTATTTTCATCTTCTGTCTTCAAACAAGATCCCTCAACATGGACTGTGTACTGAGGATATAAATACCTGGTGCAAGTTTCAAAAGACAGAAGCTGAATGCCACGAAAGGCACTATGATCATAAACACATACACATATACCATAATGAATTAAATGAAGCTAATTTTTAGAGATCTAGGTGATCCTTTGTTATTAAGAAAATGTTTACATGGAAAGACTCAGAACCCAAATGAGTCAGTTAAGAAAACCATATGGTTATTGATTCCAAGATCTACATTTGCGGAAATAAAAATTAAAATTCCGGTTAAATATGGATATTGCCCAGTTTAGTATAAGCCATGTAGCAAAATTAATGATCTTAAGACATAGTGATACTGAACTCTCTAAGTTATAACCGTGTATTATGCTTCAAAAAACTAGATACACGTAGGATTCGTGTTGCCGAACGAAAGCATCTTGAGATCCGTCCCCCCTTCCAAGGCACAATTGTTAAAAATAATGAAAAAAAGAAAATTAGAAGAGTCTTTTGAATGAGCAAAGAGTAAAAATAGTGCTTCGTGTGCTTCTAGAAAACACTAAAAGAAGTAAATGCTCAAAAAATTACATGTGTTCACTTAAAAGCCTGTTTTCTCAAGATGTAAAATTTTTCACTTTATATACCTTTTTCTCAAAACCAACTTATTATATAATCCTCAAATTTTCAGTGTGAAGACTTTTAGCATGTTTACACATTTTAATGGAGGGAATTAGATACATCTAGGACACTTTTTTAGATACAACTTTTTAAAACTAAATTTTAGGGGGAAAATTTGGATAAGTTTTAAAAAATACGTAACTAACTTAATTTTTAACAAAAAAATTAAACCCTTCGTTGAAATGATTTTAAAAGTACACATAACTAACTGTAAAAATTTTATCCATAAGATGTAAGTAGTTTCTGAGAAAAAGATACATAAACCTGAGAAATTTAACATGGGCTCCTATGGACGTGCCGGACCCCTTAAAAAATTACATATCCTTAATTTATTTATTCCTTAATTAAAAAGACAATTATCTTTTTTTAAAAAAATATTTATATTAAGTAATTAACTTACTTCTGGTATATGATCTTTTTTGGGAATCCAAAATCCTGTCACTGGACTTAAAAGTATAGGATTCACATACTCTTTTTTTCTGTAAAATCACAAAATGAAATTAATAATTATCATGTAGTATACATACATATACATAGTAGTAGTACCCTGAAATTATTTTAACCAATTCTCGAAGCTTTTCAACTTTTTTTGTGAAAACTTAAGTTAATAAATAAAGAAAATAGAAGTTTGATTGGGTTGATCTCATTTTGCCAAACTCACTGGCTGTAGCCTTTTTTCTCATTGAAATATTTCCACTTTTTATCTGAAATGTACCTATTATATGGCTTTATTATAAAGTTTGGAAACTGTGAGAATTCAAACTTGATGCAAGCATTTATGAAATGGCGTATTTCAAGTCATTTAATTGTTTTTAAAGAATTACTTGTTCTTATTACTCTTAATGCATTATCAATTTCTGTTAGTATCTGTAACTATCTAGACTTAGTTAACTACTTGTGTTATTTACGGTTCTTTTATTTTTACATTTAATTCTTTTTGAGAATATCAGTTCTGCTTAACTTTTACGCACATTTTGGAATGTGTTGCCTTGAATGTTAATGATCGTTCTTGGGAATGAGCAAGCCGACTGGCTTGCAAAGGCTGCAACCAAGCGCAAAATTGACATTGCGGTTAATATTCCAAAATCGTTTTACAAGAATATCACGAAAGAAAGAATGGTGAAGTCTTGGAACCAAGGATATCCCATTTCTAATAAAAAGGGAGCTTAACGAAGAAATTTTTTCTAACCATTAATAAGAAACTGTCATGCCATCATTTTTACGCTAACTACAAAATAACCCAATTTTTCACTGGTCATGGAAATTTCAAAAACTACTTGAATAAATTTAATTAAGTCCCTTCATCTTCATGTGACTGTAATATTGGTGGTGAGGAAAATGTAGAACACAGACACACACACATGTAATCCTTCTGGGTTCCAAGTATGTCAGAGAGAGAAACGTTATAAGACTGGCTTTTAAGAGACTTAAAATTAATTGGCCACCGAATTTTCACCGAATTAATTTCTGTGAATTTGTAAATATTTGTAATTCTTCTTAACCTCATTTTTTTGTTTTTATTTTTTTATTTCCCTTGTAAAATGTGGGATTAATACTTCTGTAAGCCCCGTGTGATACTTTGTGGTGCACGAGGATTTTATAATTGTTTTCAATTAAAAAAAAATGTTAATGATGTTTCTGGTGCTGCTGCTAAAAATTTGACTATCTGAACCGCTCTGGAATTTTCAATCTATCCATAATTAGAATTTTATTTGAGAAACAAGTTATATTTATTTTAAGGCCCAGTGGTCGAGTGGTAGCGTAATGCACTTCCACATAACAGGTCCGAGCAAGGTTGACTCGGCCTTTCATCCCTACTGTATTGGGTTGATAAATGAGTACCAAGCTTGCTTTGGGACTTAAACACTGGGGGTCTCGCTTCAGACTGACCACCTAATCGGGACATCGGCTCATGCACCTCAGCGCCCAATGGTTACGTATACTGGGATGGGCACAGTAGGCCTTGAGCTTAACATTTACTTTAAAGACCTGAATACCCGAATCCTTTCCGTTTTGTTTTGGCTATGAAATTCAACATTCTGTTCTTTAAGAATTAACCCTTATTAGGAGTGGACAACTAAAGAATCCAATGCTAGAGACTAAATTCGTGCATTTCTGTAAAATGTTTTTTTTTGTTGAAAACAGAATTTTTTAAATTTTTAATGCATTATTATTCAATTTAACTGGTTAGTTGTGGTTTTAAAATATTCATAGCGCAAGGCGTGACGTTTCGTGAATGAAGTAGCACTTCTGATTGCTGTCTTTTCCGGTCTTTATGAAGGAGGCTTTGAAAGACAAGGTTCGTCATCAAAAGCATATTGCATTACTTTAGTGTAGGGGTGGCCAACCCGTGGCCCAAAATAACCACTTCTTACAATTTTATTGAAGAAGGTTGTATCAGACAAAAATCTCAAAATTTGGATCAAAATATTTTTGTGAATAAATGTTTTCTCTTATGTGAACATTTAACATAATAAAATAAATACCACTCAAAACTAGCTAATGTGCAGCTATAATAACGTAATTTTGCTAGCATCTGTAAGAGCTACTCATAATATAGATGATTTGGTAAGAAAAAGTATTAATTCAAAAGCCCCACATTAAGTAGATACTGAGCGTTTAATAATTATTTTGAATTAAATGATTCAAATTACTCATTTTTATTTTATAACTAACTTAATTGATTGAAATTGTAAAAAGTTAATTAACAATAAAACCTAAGTTTGTACTTTGGTCTTATTTGTTATATTGTTTTTAAATTTCGACTACATAAACTTGCATTATAAGATGTGCTATTTGCGTAAAAATTCCATAATAAGCTTATAAATAACATTTTTTTACTTTTTCATGTTTGTTTTTGGAAAAGTTGAAGTATGCGAGTACGGAACGCATAATTTTTTTTTATCAAACAGTAGCACTCTTCCTAAAAAGATTGGCCACCCCTGATTTAGTGTCTCCTTAACTGAAACAAATCAATTTGAAGTTAAGCAAATCTGAATGAGGAATATTGAAAGTATTACCTAGTTTTTTATAAATTCTTCCCCATCAGTTTTTTTTCTAAGGGTAAAAATAATAAATATGTCCAAGCTATTGTTAGAATTGCAGAAAAAATTAGAAACCACACTACATAACTTTTTGAATCAAAATAATAACACACACATTTGAAGGCCATTTACGAAATTCTGAATACTTCTTCTTTCGTTTAAAAATAAAATTAGAAATCTCGTAATGGATGTAATCTCGTAAAGTCATTTGTATTTATTTGATGCATGTAAGGTAATTTAGAATTCATAATTTTATATTTATATTTTTAGCACGAGAGAAAAGAAAAGCACACTTAGCCATAAAAGGGGGCCCCTTATCAAATTGATACGTTATTCTGTGCCTGTGGAAAATGAGTTAGTAGAAAAGTCGAACACCACATGAAATGGATTAAGCCTAAATATCCGTATTTTTATGCCTTCGATTTCGACAAAATAAAATGAGATTTTTAACGAATGTAATTTTTAGTACTGTAATAAAAGGCTATGAAAGCAGCCTGTAATTTAACACAAATATCATGTAAATAAAAACTGTCGCTCGAAATTAAATTTTGAAAACAATTAAAAAGTACGCATTATCACCATTTAGTCAAAAATATCAAAAGATTGAGAAATAAGAGATGAGTTCATACATACCGCAAATCATACTTGCTAAAATGCCTACCATAAAACACGTAAAAAAGCCCACTCCAGCATACCACATGTACGATAGTTTTAGCAATGGAAATACATACCTGTAATTTAAATAAATTAAACTTTAAATTAAAATAGAAAATTACGATTAAATTATTCATTCAATTTATTACAAATTTGTTGCTTGGAAAATGTGACATTTGAACAAACATTCAAGAATATAAAAATTCCAGCAGTTAGAAATAACAATGCATAGCGAATAAACAACCTTTTCCTTTTCTACCCCAGTTTCTGCTTGGTAGTAGTGTATATTCGAGAAAATAATATCCTTGATTCCTAACTGCGTTGGAATTAATGTGATCGATAGGTAAAAAGGTCTCTATTTCTTTTGTGAGTTTTATTCAATTCCTACTATTAGTTCACACTCTTCCTTGTCAAAATGTTCAATCGTTAACAAATTACTTCTTATTCATCAACTCAAGTTCAAATACATTTTTTTAACTTGTAGTGGGTGACATTTGATGTTAATATAGTTTTTTCAAGTATTAATTTATTAATTAAATTTTATTTCTTAATTTTAGTTTTATACAGGAGAATAAAAATTCTCGTATATACGATATTTAGCAGGATATGAATTTAGGAATAAATACCGTCAGTGTGTGTGTGTGGCGAAGTGTGTAGATCGCTGGAAAAAAATTCTTTCTCAGGTTCTTTTTTCATTCTGGGTTTTAGTCTTATTCTAGGAGGGAACAAAATGTAAAATGAAATAGCGAAAGAAAAATTTTTGCCACTAAATATTGTAATTCTGTCATATGTATATACATATTTAAAGTTAATTGTAATTATTTAATAAAAAGTAACAAAAATAAAATTTTCTTTGTTGACCTAAGTAGGAATTGACTTAAAATTTTTTTTTTTACATTACCTGTTTCAATCATAAAATAATTTTTCATTTTTATAATATATTTTCAAGATTAAATTCTTAATAATTATAAACAATGGCATAAAAAGAGCACACACTTTCTACTTTATACAGAGTGCATAAGAAAGTCTCTGTAACCTAAAAAATACTTGCAAACGGAGAGAGCTACAGTTATGCAAGTGAGATCATACTATAATAAACCTATCCCTAGCTGCCCGTCTGGTACAGTTGTTAGTTTAGTAACACTGACTGCTGTAACGTAGGGCTTCGGTACGAATTCTGAAGAAAGCAAGGTTTGTTTGTAAATGTGCAGTGTCTTTGCGGCATTCTAAATAGCCGTCAAGCCAAAAGTTCTCTCGTGAGGTTGGTAGAAGGGAAAGAGAGTTGGGTCCCTTGGCCACCTCCAGGGTGTTATCTCTCAAAATAGGGGTGGAACCGAGCCAAATCGTACTGTCACCTGTGTGGTACAAAAAGTTACGGCTGACGACATACGTACATCTAGCCCTTTGCCGGGTTGGATTTCGTGGTCCTCGATCTGACTCTGTCAGACAGTGGTATTAGTAACAACAACAAAGCACTCCCAGTGGGAAATTTGGACGGCAGGCATTAAAAATCGAAAAAAGATTAGAGAGCAAAATTTCCCTTTAGAATGTTTTAGAGCGTCAATTAATTATTACGAAACGATATTTAGTTCTCGCGGATAGGATAAATTGTCGCCTGTATACTCAAAAATGTCCGAATCCATTTTATGTACATTTAAAAAGGAATAGCCACAGGAATGACGAAATACACACAATTTATTACGACAATGCAGTTGGATGACATCACTCACAAGAAACGCAAAGGCAAAAACTATCTTAAATACTTCAAAGACACTCCGTGTTAACTTACAATGCGACGCTATGTTAGTATATTTAATTTCTATGACTTTTGAACCCAGTTTCTTAATTTAACATCGCATCATGACTTAAGTTAAAATTAATTCTAAATAATAAATTAATGAAACTCATCTCACAATAAATTATACACTGATCGTATAGTGGTAAACAATTATATTTAATGATTAACATATTGGAAACAACGTTAAAATTTACATGGGTGGTACTTACTGACAGGAAAGGAGTGGACGAAGGGGTGACCCCGGGCAGCGAGTTCGCTTTCCTGACGGGAGGTTTTTCTGGCAGACGTAAGAGGAAAAAAAGCCAGGAGAAATGACATGTACGTGCTTTTTAAAGCTGACCGCACCACTTCGAAAAGAATCCACAACGGATTCATTACCGTCAAATCTACCACCCTGATTGGACTCAACAGTCCGCGCAAGAACAGAACCTTGCCGGCCATAAGGTTCGTTGAACCTCGACGCACCCACATTCCTGTGTAATCCCTATTTCCTGTAAACAGGGTAAATGCAAAAATTAAAACTGTATCTCAGTGGCCGGCGGCCTCCCATCACTCATAATCAATGGGCGATAGTTGGTTTTTGCGTTTTCTTTGGATGATGTGATCGAACGGGATTAACGTAAGCAGGTATTTTATACAATAAATTGTGCATATTTTGTTGTACCTACACTGGTTTGCAAAAATTAAGGACGAGGAGGTTTTTTCAATATAACTTTGTACAAAAGCTTTCCAAATCAACACATTTAATACCGTAAGATCCCCAATCCGTAAGGACATGTGTAATGTAAGCAACACTTTCTAAAAGAGAAATCAGAGGGATAAAAAGAAGCTTCATTGAAAAAGTAGCATGGAGCGCAATGCGACTGAAGGCCGAAACATCCCTGTGATGGGTGTCCAGCAAGAAACATCCGGTCTTTAGTAGGGGATATGATCTCCCCTGACTGCTAGGCAGGTTTCACAGCGTCTGCCCATGCTGAGAATGAGGGTGTCAATGAGTTGTTGAGGCATTGCTGCCCATTTGTCTTGCATCGCCAATCGAAGCTCTCGAATCGTTACTGGTGGTAAGGTACGAGCTGCCAAGCGTCTGCCTAGAAAATCCCATACATGCTCGATGGGATTGAGATCCGGAGATCGTACCGGCCAATCCATACGTTCAATATCCTCACTCTCTAAGAGCTGTTGGGCAGCTACTGTGCGATGACATGGTGCATTGTCGCCCATGAAAAGGAACTGCAGACCCATAGCGCCTGTAAAAAGACGCACATATGGAAATAGAATCTCGTTACAATAACGGGTCCCGTTGACTGAACCTGCGTCGAAGATGCGAAGGTCTGTACGACTACCAAGCATGATGCCTCCCCCCAAACGAGAACACCGCGACCTCCATACCTGTCCCTTTCAATGATGTTCGAGGGATGATTGCGGCTTCCCCGCTCTCTCCAGATGAGTATGCGATGAGAATCGCTACTCAAACTGAATCTGCTCTCATCTGTAAAGAGTACTCGTCCCCATTCATTGTCTCTCCAATTCCGGTGTTCCCGGCACCACAGAGAACGCCTTCTCCGATGGGCAGGCGTTAAAGGTACACACCGTACAGGGCGTCGTGCAAACAGACCACCACCGTGCAGTCTTCTGGCCACGGTAAAACGTGATATCGGTCGTCCAGTCGACTGTGTCGTGTGTCTAGGGATTTCTCCCGCTGTCTGCCGCCTGTTTCTTCTGGCCTGTAAGACAATGTACCGTCATCTGTGGGTGTGGTTCCTCGTGGAGGACCACTACTGAACCCCCGGATAGCTGTTCCTGTAGTTTGAAATTTTCTCCAAAGTCGTGAAACGATGCTGTGAGCAATTCCAAACTCTGCAGCCACACTTGTCACACTGCGGCCTTCCTCCAACTTCTCCCAATGATTCGACCTCGGGTAAAAGCATCCAGATGTCGTCTAACAGATTGATTATTCGCCATTTCTCGCTGAGGCAGCAACTCGGTGTGATTTTAACTGCTATACGGCGTGCAATCTCTTTGCCAGAAATACTGATCTTACACCGACAACATGCTTTATACAACTCAGACACTCCACCATTACGTCTACCTGCATATCTGCGCATGTGCTACCGTACATCCCCTTACTTATTCTCCTGATTGGTCTTTCTGTCCTCTCTGCCTTTTCGTTCAGCTGATATACTAATTTTTCGACTTCGTCCTTAATTTTTGCACACCAGTGTATGGCTAGTCCTTTAAAAAATGTACTCCACAAATGGAGTGCATGAATTTCGGACGTTTTGAGGTATACAGGCGACGATTTATCCAATCCGGAGAATCTAGTGTCCTCTTATACTAATTAATTGATGCTCTAAAACTTTCTAATTGAAAATGTTGCTTTATCTCTTTTTCATTTTCGATTTGCAATTCTTTTCTTTCACATCTCGCCCTAGGAGCGCTGCTGTCGTTTGCATTAGTTGCTTTATTGCACCGTGACCTTATGCATCGCTGTAGCTTTTCCCTCCGCTAGTATTTTTAGGTTAAAGGGACTTTCCTATGCACCTTATACATACGAGTACAAATTAGGAGAATAAAATAAATCTAAAAGGATTCAGTTAATTAATTTGATTTCCACTATCAAGTGAAGAGAGATGTACGTACAGTACAGTCCCGCTAATCCGAACACGGCTAATCCGAACATCCGGTTAATCCGAACGGCTCCGCGGAAATTTGTTTAGAATTTTAAGGACGAAAAAATCGGTGAATATTTCAATATAAAACAGTGTAAACCTTAATTCAAAACAGTTCTTTATTTAATATTCACGCACTGTACATCAAGTTATGGTACAAGTTTTAAAATTTATTTAATGTATTAAATTATACTGTTTATTTAATTAAAAAATATTTAATTTATACTGTTTATTTATTAATTTATTTAATTGAATAGCCTTTTCTTGAATGATAGGCCCACTGAGGGGGGTTCCTCTTTGTCTCTCCTGGGTAAACCAAATATGGAGCGCATTATCAACTTTATCGTACAGCGATTGCTTTGCTGTCTGTCTGTTTTCAAGAGTCTCGCCAGAAGAATTAGCACAGTATTGTTCAAGCTTTCTACGATTTTTTCTCCAATCACAAATTGTAGCTTTGCCAACATTAAACTCTGTAGCCAATTTTGTGTGTGTGTGTGTCACACCTTCACCTTTATCTAAACGCTTTAGAACCTCTAGTTTGTCTTTAAGAGTAAGTGTCGAGTGTTTACGCTTACTCGCCATAACAATCAACACACAACAAACTGTTTTCACTGTAGAATATCACACTGTAACACTGTTATTAACACAGAGACAAAAGCGGACGAGTATAGAACGAGCGCGGAACGACTGACGGCCAACAGTACGGGCACACGCAGTCACACTGACACACTAAGTTAGGAGTGGTGGAGGGAGGACACACGCATCGAGGAGTGGGAGTACAGTCCACGCGGCAAAAAAGCGGGCGCGTACGCTCACATTACGACAAAATACATAGACACAATAGACCCTTAATCCCGGTTCAAATAGTGATTTCGCTGTTACTCCGGCTAATCCGAACAATCACGAAATCCGAACAGGGGTCGGTCTGATATTGTTCGGATTATCGGGACTGTACTGTACTTAGTTTTTGTACATATATTTTAAAGGAGGTTTATCAGAAGATTCTGAAAAAAGGAGTTTTGCTGAGATGCTAAAATAAAATTCTATCATATACTTAATCCAAATTTTGATCATAAACATAAGTAATATATATATATATATATATATATATATATATATATATATATATATATATATATATATATATATATATATATATATATACAGTCGAACCTCCACATCACGAACCTATCTATATTGTGAATTTTTTTATATAGCGTGCTTTTTCCTGGAACCAAGAACATTTCACGATTTTCTTCGTAAAATACTCTCACAATAGCGAAGTGTATTTTCTATATAACGAACTTTTCCTCTTGTGATTCAATTTTTTTCTCCCTATTCTTGAAGCCTTCTGGACATTTCAAATTATTCTCTCTATTAACACATTTTGTGGTGGTCATAAATCTTGAACGGCTTTTATTAGGCGTCTAATAGAGAGCAGCAGAATTCTGGGCGTTTAATTCAAGAAGTGCAACATTTACACCCCCCATTGTCCAGTTCACTGGAAACATCTTCCATATACCCTTTCAACATCAGAGGAGTTGTCTCGAGTCCTTGAACTAGTCTCTGTTCATTTGTGGATTCATTTCATTCATTCACTCTGTTCATTTTCTCGATCGGTTGAACTGGTAACTTCTGTTCTTGTAGCTCGAAAACATTAAAGAAAAAATTCAATTCTTCAAGAAGTGGATAAAAGCACCAAAAAACTTTTCTTGCAGTTTTTATTTCTTTCTTTTTTGATAGGTAAGATATATTATATAAATATTTATTAATTTACAGAAGTTGTTAACAAATACTTTTTTTAAAATATATAGTGTTTATGAATTTAAAATTTGTTTTATGGGGCTTATAAAGAAAATTGAAATATGAACCTCTATATAACGAATTCTCCATGTAATGAACTTTTAGTAGGGATTTAGCGACTTCGTTATATAGATGTCCGACTGTATATATGTATAAGAATTTGAATCATAAATATATATAAAACACTATACAGGGCTGGTCAAAAGCCACTTTACATCTAGCTTCAAATAATGGTAATTAGTCATCAAAGAGCTCTTTTTTTTAGCGACCAATTTGTAATTGACAACGTATTCGACACTTGATTTCGCTAACATCTTATTTTTCAAAAATATGTCGCAGTAGATGAATTTCTCTTACATTTCGTATTGTATAAATTAAAATTCATACAAAATTCAGCAATATATTATAAATAAAATGATGGGTCGTACTAAAAAAGATTATACATTATCAGTATTCAAAGAAAGAATCGAAACATCATCAGATTACTTAAAAATTTTCAAATTGTTAGACTGTCTTGTTTGCTGTAAGGAGAATTATTTGCTTATAATTTGGCTTTCTTCTTTTCATCTTTTGAGGGGGTCACACACACAAACATGATTTTTTCACTTAAGGTATCCGACTACGTTCGGAACCGTGATTTTAAAAAGGCGCATAAATGAATAATTTTCATGATATTTGGTGTCACTTAGATTAGAATACATGTATAAAATTGTTTTAAGAACATTTTGACAAAAAAATCACTTAAATACAATACTTTGACAAAAAATGAACATAGAATGACCCATTTTCAAAATATTCTCCTTTTGTGAAAAATGCTTCTATTATAATAATATTTTGCCTGTATACTCAGGACCTTTGTACAATTGCTCAACTAGAATTTTTGAAATTTATAACTTAGAAGTGGGTTTATCCATGTTTTACGACAACAGAGGGGATAAATTTTAAGAAAAAAACGCCGATAATTATTTTAAATGGTTGTAACTCTGAAAATAATGTGAATTTTTCAACAATCGGAGTTAAACCTCTGTACAGAGGTCTGAGCTATATACAGGCAAAATATTATAATAGAAGCATTTTTCACAAAAGGAGAACATTTTGAAAAAAGGTTATTCTAAGCTAATTTTTTGCCTAAATGTTACATTTAAATATTTTTTTTTAGTCAAAGTGTCCTTAAAACAATTTTATACATGTATTCTAATCTAAGTGACACTAAATATCATGAAAATTATCCATTGATGTGCCTTTTAAAATCACGGTTTCGAACATAAAGTCGAAAACCTTAAAATGTATGCATAGAATAATGGTCTTAGCAAAAATTATTTGCTTTTTTCGCCAAATCTTACACTTGAAACTTAATTAACCTGAACTTATACCTGAAACTAAATATGTGTCACATATTTTTTCATGATTAAAATCGCAAGCTTTAATTTTTAGACTTTACAGCAAAGGTCCCCCTCCAAGTAGCTTTTACAAAAGTTGTTGCTATTTTCAACAATAAAATGACTTTTGCCCACATTTAACTTACTCTTCATCATATTTTTGAAAGGATGTCTGAGATGAGATATTCCAGATTTCGTAAGTAATTCGATCCAAATATACTGGAGTTGAGTCATTCAAAATGATGCTAAAATTATTTCCAGGACACGCCTCTGTATACAGATGATAGCTTGGTGTCTTTCGAGCTTTCGTCATGCCCATTATTCCAATAGTTAAAGAAAAGCATATACTGGAGATGTACCCAATCATCACTCCCTACGAATAAATGGATTAATTAAAACAATTGTACTTATGTATATATAATGTCAAAGATCTGAATCAATACTTGAAATACTTTTCCGTAAGTAATATGCTTAAATGGTTATAATACAGAAATAAATTTATTATGCAATGTTTCTGAAAAAAAATCAAGTTGGGATTTTTTTTTATTTTGAGGTTAAAACAAAGTGCAGTAGAGCCCCCAAACCCCGTAGGGTGGTAGAGTTTCTGAAAATTCCGGGTTGTTGAGAATGAGATTTAAAAATAATACACTCTGTCGCAAAAAAATATATGCACCCAGAAGAAATCAAGCTACAATCACGAAACTCGGCAAGAATATTGTCTGGTAAGAGATATGCAAATGATTAAAATTTCGAAGCCAATGAGACAAGGCTAAGTGTGCTATGCGCATATTAGTTGCGCAACTGGGAGAGTTTAAAAGCATGAGTACGAGCGCCGTACGGCTATCCAAACGAATCTGATGACTTTGATAGACGATATTGAGTCTTAGGATGCCTCTAAGACGTAACCGGCGGCAGTACGAGCAGCTGACGGACTTTGATAGGGGCCGTATAATAGGCCTCAGAGAAGCAGGTTGGTCGAATAGACGTATCGGCCGCCACCTCGGTCGGAGCGATATGGTAGTTGCTCGGTGTTGGCAACAGTGGATCACAGAAGGTAGAGTGTACCGTCGCGGAGGGTCAGGACGTCCCAGGAACACAAATGATCGCGAGGATCGTGCAATCAGAAGAGTGGCCACTTCGGCACCAACAACGTCGCTAGCATCGATTCAACGCCACTTACCTCCTTCCAGACATCCAGTGCCATCAAGAGAAACCATAAGGAGACGACTGACCGAAGTTGGCTTGAGGAGCCGACGTCCGCTAAGACGCTTACCACTGACCCCACATCATAGGCAGTGTCGACTGGATTTTGCCGACCTCGGGCAACTTGGAGTGTGACAGACTGGAGACGTGTCATCTTCAGTGATGAATCCCGATTCAGTCTCAGTGCTGATGACCACCGCACACGTGTCTGGAGGCGCACCGGCCAGCGGTCCGATCCGGCATTTATTGTCGAGCGGCATACAGCAATTTCACAAGGTGTGACAGTGTGGGGAGCAATTTCTTGGGACACACGATCATCTTTAGTGGTCCTTCAAGGCACTTTGACAGCTCGCAGATACGTGGGCGATATTTTAACGCCGATTGTGCTACCCATGCTATCAAGTCGCCCAGGTGTCATTTATCAACAGGATAATGCTCGTCCACATACTGCGCGACTCTCCCAACAATGTCTTCAAGGATATGACGTCCTACCATGGCCTGCCAGGTCACCAGATCTTTCGCCAATAGAGCATGTCTGGACGCGCTGGGAAGGCAACTGCAGCCGTCCCGAGATACAGGAGAATTAACTGCGCAGATGCAAAGACTATGGCAGGATCTTCCACAGGGGGTCATAAGTGATCTAATTGAATCGATGCCACGCCGAATTTCGGCTTGTATAGCTGCCAGAGGTGGCTTTACTACTTACTGATTTTTAACCTTTTGCAAGCTGTAACCGCTTAATAAAATGATATTTTGTTCTGAATTTTTAATCATTTGTTTATTTTCATATACACTACAAGCATACCAAATTTCGTGAATGTAGCTCAATTTCTTCTGGGTGCATATATTTTTTTGCGACAGAGTGTATAAGTATGTGCTGTTTCCTCAAAAAATATTGTACTGCACTGGTATGAATTGTTTGCTTGAGAATGCGACACAAAATAAACTATCCAAATACCATTAAACAAAGGAAAAATACGTACTTGATGGAGGCATTAAGCATGTATTGCATGAAAAGGACAATTGATGAATACATAGTATACAGCAGTGGAGTACACTGGAATTTTTCATGAAAATGGGAGGGGGGGGTCGAGGTTCGAAAGTCCACCTTTCTCGTATCATACTCCAATACGTCACCAAACATATTCTTTTAATTTTATCAATTGTCGGGAACAAAAAATAGTAAAAAATAAGTTTTTGAATTAATAATTAGTATGAATTAGTAAACTAACTTATAAATAACAAAAATACTTACTTAAATTATCAGAAGTAAAATTACTGTTACCTTTGTTTGGAATTTTTTTTTGAATACTATATATATAAGTATAATCAATCAAAAAAAGAAAAAAAAAATCAAAGGGGGTGAAGGGGAGAAGGACTTCCTGAAATCCCTTGTGTGCGCCATTGGTATACAGTGATTTACCAGACACACTTCAGAAAAGTACTTTATGAGGCATAAAGCTGTCTATAATGAAAATTAATACCCAATTTTGCAAAAACTTGCTACTCTTTTTTAAAGAAAACCGCCAAGTACTGTTGCTTTCCTAAATGCACACAGCGTTTTGCTGCTTCCTCCCCAAGTCCATTATCCACACACCTTGTTCAAAATATTGAGGGGTGGGTTCGACTGCCCTAAGTCCCTCCCTATTGGATATCTCCAGAGTTTGTTCGGTGTCCTCAACGTTAACGTTTTCATCATTTTCCAGCATTTTTACCTTGAACGAGATTGCACGTGGTTTTTTCCTTTACCTGTAAGGCTGTGTTCGAGCTATCCGGACCGTACTGTATAACAGAGGTTGCCAAAGGGGTGGTCCACGAGAAAATTTCGCTTGTCCCCAGAAAAATGTGTAGAACATATTTACTCACCACGTTAAACTACGTTTTAAGATGCATTGAAACATAATCAATTCATTACAATACGTGAAAAGTTATAAAAACGCTACTTCATAGAAATATATAATGCCGAATGTTTGATATACTTAAACCATTTTTTTAATTCTTTTGTTTTTGCAACTTTTGTTTTAAAATTATGGTTTATTAAAGAAGCTTTCATAATGTGGTTACGATTAATAGTTTCATTTTATTAACTAGGTACATTTTATGTGTTCTTAGATCACAATTTTTTTTTTTATAAATATATTTAACACTTAAAAATCCTATTAGTGGTCCGCGGTATTTAAATTATGAACTTACTGGTCCGTGAGGTAAAAAAGTTTGGTAACCGCTGCTGTATAAGGATTACGCCAACTTTGGAAATTTTTTTGTTCAGTAATAATTTTATTTTAGAAAATTTTCCCTTTTGTGTGATTAATCTTTTTATTATTTAGTTATTTCGGTAGATCAAAATAATTTGTGGATATATATTTAAAACAAATTCCCTAAAATTGCCAACCATTGCATCCTATACTTCATTTTAACATATTCATTTTGGCACTCTAAAGGGGAAGCTCATTTCCCCTCGCAGTATAAAAGGCAAAATATGAAAAATATTTATGCATAAGAAAATGGGCCGCTACAAATAGAAATTTGGAGCATAATAAAATGTTTTATTGTTTACATATAAGCTATCAAAAGGAACAACATGTAAATTCTGGTATATATATTACTTATTATCTTGAAAATTGTTCCTGATTTGAGTCCTATTCGTTATTGTCGGCCAAATAGTTAATACTTAGTAGAACTATGAACTTGCTTACATTATGTATACATGAACACGGCATTTATATTTTGTGGATGTCCCAAACTGGGGTGGTCATAGTAGAACGGAGGATATTACTGGATGTAATCCAGTGTACATCCAAGGGATATATTAAATTCAATTGGGCTTTGAAATTTGATGCTGTGATAAGTAAGTTAGTATGGGGAAGAGTTAGCTCAGATAGAGTTTTAAATTACGAAATTACTTCGTCTATATGTATATATAGTCCAAGAATAGTTCTGCATCAGTATTATAAAACTTAACCTTTCTGCAATAACACTTAAATCTACCACGTTGTGAAGTCACCCCCCTTAGGTGCCCTTCTCTTTGATTATCAGCGTGAGCTAGAGGTGTAGGAATAAAGGAAAAACCAGGAGCCGTGTCATGATCTGAATATGACTTTATTAAGATCTTTAACTTAAACGTTTAACAAATTAGATAATAATATATGTGAGAGAATCTACGGTGACTGAACATACAATATATATATATATATATATATATATATATATATATATATATATAATATATATATATATATATATATAATACCGAAATTACTTAACCCGGACCGCTATCAATAACTGACTTGCCTAAACTCAATTCCAATACTATCACAGATCCTAATATTAAATAGTCAATCCTACCTTAATGTAGTCTGAAGTAGCGATCACAATAATCCTAGATGAATTTGCGTATTTACTCAATTGCAATGGTATGCACACCTTGACTTAAGGGCTTTCTATCACGTATAATTTCTGTTTGCGATCACTTACGTTTTCCAAAAACCTCTTCATGCTTGAACCATGGAGTATCCTAACATTCCTCAAATTGCCACCCCGCTTACTCTAACTTCTGATATTTAAAAGCTTTCTAATTTGCATCTTTCTTTCACGCTTCACTTCTTGGATTGGGTTGGAAAAAAAATTGCCGTTTATTCTGGTCCCGAAGAACCCAAAGGACATGTTAATGAAAAGATGCGTGAGCGCGTCACAACGTTATCTTATTTTTGCTCAACTATTAGGGTGTACAATAGCGATAAAAAAAATGCCATTATTTTAATAATTTTCGTAATTTCTATTCCAACTGGACAAAAGGTAGTATCACTATTATTGGCTCAAAAGAAGTTAAACTATAACACTAATAGATTATTTAACCTAATTAATTACGAACAAATGAATGACAAAATGAATGTTTCATTATGAAATCAATTTTTAAAAAAATAGTCCTTAAAGTGTGTCAAATAAATTTTAATGAGAATAAGTATAAAAACAAGTAATTGTATATTTTTTAAGGCTTTAATTCAAATTAAGCTCATTCGGCTTCACAATACATTTGTTGCAGCGGCTTGATAGTGACTCAAATGTCTGAATTCAATGGAGTGTGTGATCCGCGTCTATACCAAAACCACATTTATTATCAGTTTTTAATTTAAACCTTTGCACATGGGCTCAATTCATAACACGATAAAGACAATCATTATTCGCTACTTAATTCAAAACTGACATTAAACGAACTTGTACTTGTTGTTGTTCTATTTTTAAATTTAGATAAATTTCAAATTTTATAATCGGGTAAAAATGCTTAAATATAATGGGGAAAAAATTCATCGATAAGATTTTAAAATTGAAAAAAAAAATCTTATTTTATTTCTGAATTTTTAAGTTAAGTATATTTTGCTTATATATATACTTATGTACGTTATTATTGTTGACAAATATGCACTTTTTTGAAAAAAAGTTTTTGAAAAGTGAAAGTTTGGCAACAGTGAAGCGCATGAACCGTGTGAGCGACTTATACCTGAATTTGCTCCCTCACCGTCTTGCCTACATAAGGGTGTAGAAGGAATGAAAGCAGAACCAGAAACTTCCATAATAACAGTTATTTATTTACTCAAACACACTAACCAATAACGATTTATTCTCTAAGTGAATGTCGAAGGAGTAGCAGAGAGAAAGCAATGATTAATAAGCAAACATGCGCAAGTAACTTATTTAACTCAACCTAATTTAACGTGTATTCCTAACCTCAAATCTACTAATTCAACACCACTTTTAATCTTTACATGTGAAAGTCACCTTGTGACGGGCTCAAGCGTTTTTCATTAACATGTCCTTTTGGGTTCTTTGGGGCCAGAATAAGTTGCAATTTTTTTTCAACCAACCCGGGAAGTAAAACGTGAATGAAAGATGCAAATTAGGAAGCTTTTAAATAACAGAAATTTAGAGTAAGTGAGGTGGCATTTGGGGAGTGTTATGATAGTCCGTGTTGCAAGTGTGAAGAGTATTTCGAAAAGTTAAGTGACAGTCAAGAGAGGTTACCCGTGACAGAGAGCCTTAAGTCAAGGTGCATACAATTGCACGCCAGTGAACCACAACTTCAGCTAGGATCAGATAGATTGCTGTTTCGACGGACATTAAGGTAGGAGTGGCCATTTTAATATTCGGATCTGTGTTTATATTGAAATTGAGCTTAGGCGAGTTAGTTATTGATAGTGGTCCGGGTTACGTTATTTCGGTATTGTATATTGTGTGTCTCGTCAACCGTAGATTCTCCGTTATTGGTTTAAGTTAAGATCTTAATAAAGTGATATTAAGATTATGGCAGTTTCTGGTTCTTCATTTATTCCTACACCTCTAGCTTACACTGATAATCTAGGGAGAAGGGCGCCCTTACAAACTAATAACTGGCTAAAATAAAAATATTTTTTGTTGATCTAAGTGAGAATTGACTTAAATTTTTTTACATATATAACTTGTTTATTGTATAGGAATGTATGGGCACAAGAGACTCGGTGAGGCACAAGCACAAAAAATAAGAGACGAAAGGAAGGACAAAGTGCTTATGCGTCGTTGACAAGTATAATGTTTACAATATCTGTTCAAAATTGCATCCACCAGTATTGATACTCATTGGAGTGATTAGCGCACACTTTCAAAGATGCCAGGTTTTTCACGTACACGTTCAGCAGCTTCGGATATTCGAGCAACAAGATCCTCATCTGAATCGAGTGGAGTCGCATAAGGTAGTCTCAGGGGTGTTAAATTTCTCTAGAGGGCTGAAAATATAAACAATTTTCAATCAGGTATAATTTCTTTAAATTTAAATTAAATAATTTGAATCTTTTTTACACATTATTTATAAAAAATGGGGCTTCGGAAAAGTATAAAATGTTTAAAGTATAATCATAATTTTAAAAATTATAAGTATACGAAAATAAGAAACTTTTCGAAAAGAAATATTTTTTAAGTTTTACGTCGCGCATGCTATTTTCTAAAATAGTAGCTTTAATTGCTAGCTATAAGTTGATTTATAAAGTTGAATGTATTCTTATTACACTGCAGTAATATTACATTAGTAGAATAATAAATTATATTTTTTTAAAAAATAAAAACTACATTTTCAAAACTTTTTTAAAAAATTTCAATATTTTTCAAATATTTTGAAACACAAAAGTTATATTATTCTTAAATGATGTAGGATTTAAAGAGTATAATACATTTTATAATTCTATAAAGTTTTATGCATCAGAGGCTACTAGTTTAGAAAATAGCGCACGCAACGCAAAAATTACTTAATTACTTAATATTTATTACAGAATTTTCATATGCTTTTAATTTTTCAAATTGTGATTATATTTTAAACATTTAATACTTTTCTAAAGCCCCATTTCTTTATAAATAATGTGTAAAAGATTCGAATTATTTATTATAAATTTAAAAGAATTTTACCTATTTGAAAATTGTTTATATTTTCAGCCCTCTAGAGAAATTTAACACCCCTGAGACCCCATAAACAAGATTCTTCAGATATCCCGATGGAAAGTAACCGAGGCTCGATAAAACGGGAGATCGAGGTGGCCAAGGTACTGGTCTCCCACCGGCAGAAGTTTGGGTGGAGAGGATAATCTGCGGAATTTAATGCTTGCACTCGCTGAAAATGGAAGGGGTGTAAGCGATCTGATGACTCACTTACGTGATGAGCAACAGCTCTTGTACTTCACTCGGGTCTATCAGCCGTAAAGTTCAACGCGCTTTCTTCCAGGCTTGGACTGCGTACAGCTCTTTGTTAACCAGCATCCTGTTTGGTGACGTGAAACTAGCCTGTTTCACAAAGTTGACAATGCAACCACTGAAAAACATAATCAGGAAACTGTACGTGATACATTCGTAGCGAGGCTCTGACGTTACCATTTGCATAGCCGTACATGTAATGCATGTCTGCTCTTTCGACATACGTAAAATATCTCATCGTAGACGCCAGTGCAATTACGAATGGCATTTTCCCTTACTGATATGCATCATGTTGAATGGCGGCTAGACATCTACTGCCCCCTACCGGCAACGAAACCAACCTATAACTGCATTTCTGTTTTCTTTTATTTCCCCTGTTTGTGCCTCATCGTGCCACTTGTGCCCATACATTTCTATACAATAAATTATTGTTATAATGTCCTGTATCAGTTTGTACCATGAATTCGGAACCACCCTGTATAGAGGATAGTAAGCTTCGAACTTAAGTGAAAAAAAATATTATTTAAATTTCAAGAAATGAACTCCATAATTGAAAATAATCATACTTTGGACGTGGTGCTTCTGAACAGCATACCCAAGCAGAATAGTCCCAGTGTAGGACCCCCAGTCACATTGAATAACATTAAGACGAATGTCAATATTCCTTCGCCTTGATCAACGATAAACGTAAGAAAAATACAGATGATGCCGTATGAAAGGGCTGAAAAAACATTAAAAAAACACATAAAATATATTTTATACATACATTTACATTTCAAGAAATTAGATACAATGACTTTCGTAAATAAAAATAAAATTTATGTTTGTAAAGCATGCTAAACGTCTGACAACGAATATTTTATTTCTTGTGACTTGCGAAAAAGATATTTTACGTAATACCTTTGCAATGTACATATATCAACATGATATCACAACAAGTCCACTCGATTTGTAAATAAAAAGATATAAGAATTTCCCAAATATTTCGTTGAAATTCACAATACTTTTTCTGTAAAATGCTTCTATCTGCGGAGAAGAATTTAGGTTGTAGAACTGTACAACTTATTCAAGGACACATCTTTTTCTATCTAAACTACGTAGAAAATTTTCAAAGCAAAGAAACACTTAAAAAACCACGAAAATCAAGGAATTACATTAAAGTAGTATTATATCCGCACATAAAAGCAAGTACGTTTTACGACATAGGTCTATTGGGCCATGCCCCAGGCAACAGGAGGAGGGGAAGGGCCCTATCTCAATCTCGATACAGCCTCAGTAAGATCATGATCCGAAAAAAAATTTAATCTTTAAATGTTGTTCGCAGACATTTTCTAAGAAACTGGTAATTTCGAACGATATGCCAACTGGCATCAGCGGCAAGACTGCATTATTATGTGATGACGGTAATTCATGTTTAGGCCAACCCCACCACCATACACTTTCAGTCGAAAGGTTGCAATCGGTTGTGTTGGTATGTGCCTAGGTTTATGGGCTTGGGAGTCATGCCCATTTGTTTGTTAAGGCTTGCTGTTTATACAAGTATTTGACAGCGTATACTGTATACTGAAGTATACTATTTGCAAGTAAAGCCTACTTTTGCATAGGAGGACAGTGCCTCAAGAAGTCTTAAGACGTTACTCCCCGAAAGCATTGAAAGAATAGAGCATTATGGGCAAAAAGTATTATGTACAGAGCAAATATACCGTATTCTCTCGAATCTTAGGCACACTTTCTTTTCTATTCTTAATGCTACTGAAAATCGGGTGCGGCTCAGAATCAGAGGAAAATAAAGTCATTGGTTGGGGCAATTAGAGAATTTGCAGATTCGTGTATGTATTTAAAAGATTATAATATTGATAAAATAGCTAATTATTCACTTTTCTTAGTTTTTATTTTTAATTTATTTTAATTTCGTAAGATTGAATATCTCGATTAACCATTTTACACTATTTTTCATTGTTCTCAAAAACTTGATGATAATTTGTGGTGTGGCTTAGAATCGACGGGGGCTTAAATTCGAATATAAATACGGTGACTCTAAAAATATTTTTTTCAGCATACCATTATTAATATTAAAACAAACATGTTTTCCTAGTCAGAAATATCTGATGATTTATGTTGCAGAACTAAGTAACGGAAAAATATAAGGGAAACTCATTGACAAAGGCCTAAAAATGAATTTTAGAAATTGTGTACAAATTACAACAATACATTAGACATAGTACATAAAACATCATTTGCGAAAGTAGTTTAATAATTAAAAAAACAGTTTTGAGAGAGAGAAACTAATAATCGGATCCGATGAAATGAAATTTAGAACATACACTGGTGTGCAAAAATTAAGGACGAGACGGTTTTTTCAATATAACTTTGTACAAAAGCTTTCCAAATCAACACATTTAATACCGTAAGATCCCCAATACGTAAGGACATGTGTAATGTAAGCAACACTTACTAAAAAGAGAAATCAGAGGGATAAAAAGAAGCTTGATTAAAAAGTAGCATGGAGCGCAATGCGACTGAAGGCCGAAACATCCCTGTGATGGGTGTCCAGCAAGAAACATCCGGTCTTTAGTAGGGGATATGATCTCCCCTGACTGCTAGGCAGGTTTCACAGCGTCTGCCCATGCTGAGAATGAGGGTATCAATGAGTTGTTGAGGCATTGCTGCCCATTCGTCTTGCAGCGCCAATCGAAGCTCCCGAATCGTTACTGGTGGTAAGGTGCGAGCTGCCAAGCGTCTGCCTAGAAAATTCCATACATGCTCGATGGGATTGAGATCCGGAGATCGTGCCGGCCAATCATACGTTCAATATCCTCACTCTCTAAGAGCTTTTCGGCAGCTACTGTGCGATGACATGGTGCATTGTCGTCCATGAAAAGGAACTGCAGACCCATAGCCTCTCTAAAAAGACGCACATATGGAAGAAGAATCTCGTTACAATAACGGGTCCCGTAGACTGAACCTGCGTCGAAGATGCGAAGGTCTGTACGACTACCAAGCATGATGCCTCCCCAAACGAGAACACCGCGACCTCCATACCTGTCCCTTTCAATGATGTTCGAGGGATGATTGCGGCTTCCCCGCTCTCTCCAGATGAGTATGCGATGAGAATCGCTACTCAAACTGAATCTGCTCTCATCTGTAAAGAGTACTCGTCCCCATTCATTGTCTCTCAATTCCGGTGTTCCCGGCACCACAGAGAACGCCTTCTCCGATGGGCAGGCGTTAAAGGTACACACCGTACAGGGCGTCGTGCAAACAGACCACCACCGTGCAGTCTTCTGGCCACGGTAAAACGCGATATCGGTCGTCCAGTCGCCTGCGTCGTGTGTCTAGCGATTTCTCCCGCTGTCTGCCGCCTGTTTCTTCTGGCCTGTAAGACAATGTACCGGTCATCTGCGGGTGTGGTTCCTCGTGGATGACCACTACTGAACCCCCGGTCAGCTGTTCCTTTAGTTTGAAATTGTCTCCAAAGTCGTGAAACGATGATGTGAGCAATTCCGAACTCTGCAGCCACACTTGTCACACTGCGGCCTTCCTCCAACTTCTCCCAATGATTCGACCTCGGGTAAAAGCATCCAGATGTCGTCTAACAGATTGATTATTTGCCATTTCTCGCTGAGGCAGCAACTCGGTGTGATTTTAACTGCTATACGGCGTGCAATCTCTTTGCCAGAAATACTGATCTTACACCGACAACATGCTTTATACTACTCAGACACTCCCCCATTACGTCTACCTGCATATCTGCGCATGTGCTACCGTATATCACCTTACTTAATCTCCTGATTGGTCTTTTTGTCCGCTCTGCCTCTTCGTTCAGCTGATATGCTAATTTTTCGACTTCGTCCTTAATTTTTGCACACCAGTGTAGTTTATTTGAACCATTTTCAATCTGCATCTTCAAAAATCCTTCTCATTTAAAAAAACATTTTTTTAAACTAAAATAATAAGTGAGTTCCCTTAAAACCATTAATAATTGTACTTATTTTGTCTAGAGACAATGACAATCACGAATGTTTTTAGAGGACAGTGCATAAAAAAACTTTTATTATGTTATTTACAGAAAACGAGAGAGAGAGAATTTTAACCTTCATACTCTTCTCTAAATTTAATCCCTAATCTTTTCGTTCTTTTTCTGCCTTTTCTTTATTCAGATGTTTCATATTAGCATTTTAAAACAATAGGGATAGTGAAAAAAACCAAGATTATTATTACCAGTAATTTTTGTGAAAATTGTGATCCATTTCTCGGACAACCTGTGAAAATAAAGAGGATGCAAAAAGTCTTCAACCGTAACGGCAGCCAAAGAGTTGATGGCGGAAGATACTGAGCTCAAAGAAGCGCTGAACACCCCTGCCACAAATAAACCAGGTAAACCTGGAAACATTGTCAATGACGTCATCACGAAGTAAGGCAGGATCTGGAAAAGTGCAAGATATGGAAACATTGGACATACACATCAACTAAGAATATTAAAAAAATATGGGTACAAAGATTGATAAAAAATGCCTTTTATCTAAATTGTAGGCGAACATTTTCGGGTGAATTCAGCTTTAAGCGCCCTCATATTCTACATAAAATGAAACCTCATATTTGAGTTAAATTCGAACATCATATGGAATTCCGTTATTTGGTTTAGAGAACTACAAGGTGGGGCGCGGAAACTTCCTATTTTGAACAGGTTCAAGTGATATTCGTTGGGAGGGGGAACGTGGGAGTGGTTAGGTGGAAGGGAGAGAGGGATATTTGTGTTCAACCCGTTTCAGTGTCATAATATTGTACTTGAGACAGCAGCGAGCTTTCGTCGTGGAGGCGTATTTCTCTAACGGTCGGTCGCTGATTGCATTGCAACGTACCTTTGGTCGTCACTTTGTATTCCTCCATGAGGTCATGTTCCTCATCGAAAATGTCTTTTAATGTGGATAGATGCCTTCTTCAGAGCAATGGCTAATGTCTCCAAAGAAAGAAAAGGACCCCCGAAAATCGTTAGAACACCTGAAAATGTCGACCAAATTCGTGTGTCAATTCAGACCGGCATGTGACAATGATCCTACAACTCTTCATACCCGCTCTTCTACAAAGGGATCTTAGCAGCGTGTGGTTACAACAAGATGGGTCCACAGCCCAAACTTCCTGATTACGTCCTGTGGGCTTATCTCAAGTCCCTGGTTTACAAAGATCGCTTCAAAACCCTAGAAGACACGAGGAACCACATCGAGCCGAAAATGACAATATCCCTGGTCGATATGCTTGAAAAGGTGATTCAAAGTTTTCGAAATCGACTGCATCAGTCTATTGATAATGGAGGGCGATATTTAACAGACATTGTGTTAAAAAATTGAGTAAATTCAAGTTTCCAACGTTGTGTTGGTAGGTGGAAAATAACAATAAAGTCGAATGAAACATGTGGTGAGTTTTATTGCATTTTCAAAAAAGGAAGTTCTCATGCCCTACCCTGTAGTTGATGTTTCTCCGATAGAGAAATCTTGATTACGAAAATTCATTTTGTTAAAATTCTTGACGACATCTATAGTTTTCCCCAAACCATTTCGCGAAACGATACATTATTAGGTTAATAATCGAAAACCACTTAGATTTATGAATAAGGACATGCGGTTGTAGATTCACAATGAAGAGGACCCATTTGTAGCTTCCTCAGGTAAAATCAGGGACCTTTCATACGATTCAATTTGAGCCGCTCTGAACAGGAGGGGACCGTCGGGATCTATTTTTGAATGGAAATCGCCCGGGACTCTTCACACATGGTCAATTGTCACTTCCTACTGTTCCACTCCTTCAAGCATTTGGATACCAAGTTCTCCTCCCCACTAGTTGACTCAACTAAAAGATATTATAGAAGCTACACTCTTCACTCTCGGCTACTTATGTATTGAAACGGGAGAAAGCTTTTTATAGTTTCTTGATTGAATCGATGAGTCCGACACTTCCATTTCAATCAAATTTGTCTCCGTATGGGAAAGGAGTTATATCTGCTCTTCACATTAAATGTGTGGTTGCTCAAGTGAAACCTACCTTAAGGATTTTTAGTTGTCAAAATAATTGGCATAACTTTGGCTGGAATTGTAACAATTTTTACGTTCGACAAGGTTTTATAAGTTTAGTTTAAAATCAAGCTTTCTATCTTTTCAATTTCATCGCGACAGTTTTTTTTTGGTAGAGTAATAATCATTTTTCATATATTTTAAAACGGAATAAGTGTTTTAATAACGGTTACCTGATCAGCTTTATGAATATTTGTTTCTTCAGATCTTAATATTGGATCACAAGCTGACAAATTGGCATAAATCACGATCCCACAAAAACATAATAAAATGCTCAAAATAGTTTGAAGAAATAAACAAGAAAACGACGCTCTGAAAAGAAAAAAATAAATTATAACTGAAAGATATAGTAGTAAAAGAAAAAAAAAGAGCTTTCCAATGAATGCTCAAAAATTAAGACTAAGAAAAATTAATTATGAATGCAAATAACTGATGATTTATAAGAAGAATTTCTCTCTCAACCCTTTCCTAGTCATTGTTGATGTCATTTGCTGAATCTGAAATGGGGCAGGTCGGAGAATTTGATTATTTTACATCACACTTAGAAGCAATACGCGGGTTAAGGGCAACGGACTACGTAATTTTGAGCCGCGATCACGTGATTAGGAAATTTGAAGCATCTTCAATACTTAAACCACTAAACTTTTATCAATACGATGAATTCATGTGACTCTGCTGTCATATTATAAATAAATTCCTGTGTTTCCAGCCAATTGGTTCATGTGATTAACTGTTGCCAGCCTTTGCTTTTTTACAGATATTTTATTTTAAAACAAGTATATTTTTTAACAGTAATAATGTATGTAGGTAAGCAAAGTACACTTGATTTAAAAGTATCTGTATAATATAATTTTTCTTTTGTTTTGAAGAGTTTTGTGAAGAATCTCTTCACTGAACATCTTTACTCTATTATCAAATTTAAAGTTGTACCTGGATGTTATAAATACAAGTCGAACATCGGCTTTAAACTCAGTGGAAAACACGTGCTTACATTTATCACGTGATTGTCATTAATTTAGTCCTTTATCTTGATTTCAATGGGTTCAATTCATGAAGACACATGATGAAAACAAACATGTGTTTTCCATTGAATTCAAAACAAACATTAAACCAATTGTACTTGTTGTTCTGTTTGTAAAACTCAGATAAAATTTCGAATTTCATATTTGGGTAAAGATGTTTGAATGATAAAGGAAAAAAATTTCTTAAATTTTTTTTAAATTAAAAAAAATCTAATTTTATGTTTATACTTAAAAAATAAAATGCATTTTGTATACATATGTACTTTCTAAGAGAAATTTTCTGCAAAGACCAAAACTTGACAACACCGGAGCGCGTGAACTGATTAGCTGGAAAAACTAGATAGTTTTTATCGTGTGACTATGACGTCACATGAGTTTTTAAATTGATTGGCTAGAATCACGTGGCTTTCACTATCACGTGACTATGGCGTCGCATGAATTGAGCCCATTGACCAGAAGAAAATGGTCACTTTGAAATATATAAAATTGAATGCATCAGGTTAAAGCGGGTACGGAGTATAAAACTTCTCAAATAAGTAGGCCTATGTTCTGTAAAGTTATGCTTTAAGTGTGACATCATTAAATGTTATTTAATGTCGTGAAAAAAGATATTAAATAAAACAGTCCATCTCAATAGACATAATTGCTTGTTAGCAGCAACTAAATTTAACCAATTTTTAATTTGACATTAGAGAAAAGATTTTTTAAAAAGTTAGATTTTCAACACCAGAGTTAATGCATTATTTATCTTATTTCAGTTAACATGGAGCTGCATTTAATAAGCTAGATATAAAAGAGAAATAAATCTTGTAAGGGCGCTCCCCTTCTCCTTGATTATCAGCGTGAGCTAGAGGTGTAGGATTAACGGAAGGACTAGAAACTGCCATGATCTTAATTTGACTTTATTAAGATGTTAAAATTTAAACTTTTAACAGATTAGATAATAATAATATATGTGAGAGAACCTACGGCGGCTAAACACACAATATATATGTAAGGATAATTAAATTAGATTAAAAATTAAATTTCCTATCTAGCACTTGACTCATCTTTCTCCGATCCCATATTCAAGTATCAAACTAATCACCCATTTATTTCTTCCGAACATATGGCCTAGCCAATAAACATGTCTAATTCCAGATCGTTAGATTTAATAGTCAACATATGTCAGCATTAACTTGCAAGCCCCTCTTCAAAGCAGCGATACTTACCATATGTGCTTTTGGCGTGCTTTTTCCTCCCTGCCCTTAGCGTCAGAAGAGATGTCGAAACGATTGAATAAAGATCTTCTTTTTTAAACTTTAATCTGATTCTGTCTTAAAAATCATGACATATATAATACCGAAATAACATAAACGGACCACTATCAGTACTAACTCGCCCAAACTCAATTCCAAGACTATTACTGATCATAATATTAAATAGTCATTCCTACCTTAATGTCGACCGATCAATCCAATCTTTCTGGAAGTTGCGGATTTACTGGAGTACAATGGTATGCATCTTGACCTAATGGCTCTCTGTCACGAATAACTTCTGCTAGCTGTCACTTAATCTATCCAAAACTTCTTCACGCTTGAATCATGGATTATCCTAACATTCCTCAAATTGCCACCTAGCTTACTCTAACTTCTGATATTTAAAAGCTTCCTAATTTGCATCTTTACTTCACGCTTCACTTCTTGGGTTTGGTTGGAAAAGAGTTGCCATTAATTCTGGCCTCAAAGAACCCAAGGGACATGTTAATGAAAAGACGCGTGTGACAATCTATGCAGTTTAGTACCAATTTACGTACTGTTATAACTAATATTATACATCTCTGATTTCTTAGAAATTTGAATATCTGATTTAAATATTACGAAAGGCAATAATCTAAACTAATATTACATATATTCTCACATTCATCAATAACATATTTGATTCTATAATTATCATACCGATTCAATAATTTAAAAAATCAAACTTAAAAAAGCACTAACTAACATTTGCGATTTTTTTAAGCTTTTGACTGTCAGGAGGCGTTGGATCTGAACTTGATTGATGTGCACTGCAAAGTAAGTGAAGAATCCACCCACCACTAAAGTCCAGAAAGTGTGCCTCACCGTAGGATCAGGATCAAAACTGAAATAGAGGTTATTGATTTTACAAGCTAAGTTTTATCAAGCATTGTTAAACATGAAGTTCTGACGTGTAAAGTTTAAAATTAATTTAGGGTTCTACCTGCTTCGAATTGAGAGAGGCATCCCTAATTTGGAAATAGTTTTCACTGTGTTTAAGTACAATCGTATTTCATAGAATGTTATTTAAGAATTGTTAACTAGTAATATAAGAAGCCGAATAGCATTATAAATCAGAGGTCTCCAAAGTAAGGTCCATGAGCACCTCCAAGTTCATTTTGGTTGTATTGTAAAGTATACTACCTAAGTAAATAAGATTCATTAAGAAACACGATAAATGACATACAAATTGGAATTAAGCATTTTATCCGTAGTTAGCGGTACGAGGTCTACTTTTAAAAATTACTGTAATCGACGGATGTAGATAATTCCTAGTAGTAGTAATTTCCCAATGACTATTGTTTGCTGTCGGGAGTTTAGAGTTGGAGAGTTTACTAGTGAAAATTATTAGCTGTGACTTCAAATGGTCATCTGATGACTTAGATCGACAAATATATGAACCTCTATATTGCGAATTTTTCTGTATAAGGAACATTTCCCTGGAACTTTGAAAATTTCACGATTTCCTTCGTAAAATAACCCCTCTATAGCGAAGTGCATTTTCTATATAAGGCAATTTTTCTATTGTGATTCAATTTTTTTTCTCCCTATTTTTAAAGTATTTCTGAACATTTCAAGTTATTCTCTCTTTAACAGATTTCATGGGTGTCATAAATCTTGCATCGGTTTCATTAGATTTTAACCCGCCGAGAGCAGTGGAGTTTTGGACGTTTCATCCACACACAAGAAATGCAACCTGTAACCTTCATTGTCCAGTTCACTAGAAACATTTTCGATATCCCATTTCGCCCTCAGTGGAGTTGTCTAGTGTCCCAGTGTTCTAGTTATAAAATAATGTATCATTAATATTACTTGTATACTTTCAATTATAGAAAATGTCCCTAAAATTCATTAATTTTAATGTAAAATTATTTTCTTAATATTGCAAATACAGCGTATTTGACATTCTTTTTTCTTGTTTTCCTAGCAGTTTTTCTTTCTTGCTTTTTTTTTTATGGGTAAGATATATAAAATAAACATATATTTTAAGTTTGAAAAAAGTGTGAATAATTACTTTTTTTAATATATAGTGTTTATGAATTTAAAATTTTGATTTATGTGGTTTATAAAATACACTCAGGAACATTGAAAATAGCGGCCCAAGAAGAAAGCATCGGATTGAAATGAAATTTGATACACATGATGATACAGATGAGAGATTCACTTGATCTCTAAAACAAGACAATTAAACGAATACAGGGTGTGCAACGACACAAATACTGGGCAACTTCAATAGCGCGTTGGACCACCTCCAGCTGCAATACATGCCGCCACACGGCCCGGCATTGAGTTGATTAGACGCCTTATGTTGTCCTGAGGCAGATAGGCCCACAGATCTTGAACAGCCAACTCTAAATCATGTACAGAGTGACACGATGGCATCTGCCGTTTTAGCTGATCCCACACGTGCTCTACAGGGGACAAATCAGGAGAGCGGGCCGGTCATGAAAGAGTCTATAAATGATGTAGGAAGTCTTGAGCAACTCCTGCTGTATGCGGACGAGCATTATATTGCTGGAAAATTGCTCCTGGGAGACCATTTAAGAAAGGTCCTACATGGGGTCGAAGAATATCATCAACATAACGTTGGCCCGTTAAGGTTCCACGCATCACAATTAAAGTGGACCGGCTATCATAGGCTACAGCCCCCCAGACCATTACACCAGCTGTACGGGCAGTGTGACGTAGAACAGTGGGGGGGATTGTACCGCTCACCAGGGCGCCTCCACTCCCGTACACGGTTATCATCTGTCCCCAAAACAAACCGGGATTCATCACTAAACACAACCTTTTGCCAATCTGTGACATTCCACATTGATCTGGCTTGGCACCAGTGTAGACGCAGTTGCCGATGTTCCGGTGTTAAAGGGAGTGCACGGAAAGGGCGCTTGGATTTAAGATTTGCTTCTGCAAGGTGTCTGGAAATTGTTTGTGGAACAATTACTACGCCTATTCTGCTCGTATCGTTGAACGAGTCACTGTGGGGTCCACAAGTGCTTGCCGCACGATCCTTCGATCCTCTCTCCTCGTGGTCTTCCTGGTCGCTCTAGACCCGGTTTTCCGTACGTGGGTACCTTTCGCTTACCAAAGTCTTCCTACAATCGGCGGGTAATCGTCACGTTTATGAATCTTCGAATTTGCGCTGGCTTATATAGCACCCTCTTCCTGATTGTAGCGCCACCTCGGCGTGTATGAGCATGCGTATTGGCACAAAACTTGGATCATTTGCGTATCACATTAAGCTGTACTTATTTGCAAAGTTTCGCGATTGTACTAAGCTTCCTTCTTGGGTCGCTATTTTCAATGTTACTGAGTGTATATTGAAAGATGAACCTCTATATAACGAATTTTCTATATAGCGAACTTTTTTTCGGGATTTAGGGACTTCGTTATCCGAATACATATATGTGTGTAGTGGTGGCGTTTGAACTGTCTTCTTTAGTATTTTATTCGTTGATCATGTGATATATTTTTCGAGCTATTGAATGGATGAGGCATCATTTGCTATTTGAGTACTCCACTTTATTTGACAATAACACACACACACGCACGCACACACACATATATATATATATATATATATATATATATATATATATATATATATATATATATATATATATATATATATATATATATATATATATATATATATATATATATATACATCTATATATATATATGATGAATCTCCAGCCCTTCAAGTGTCAGTCGTTGTTCCTCACCTTCAACATTCAAGCCATTTGCTTGACATTAAGGAAATTAAAACTCATTAAAAGAATGATAATCTTCGTGTACCTAAATACCATGAGATCAAAAATTTAATAGTAATTAAAAAGAAAAATTTACATAAAATAGTTATTCCATTTTAATTAAGATTAAAACTGTTGAATCAAGCTCATGAGTAGTTAATTAATTTCACTTCAATACTATTGGTCTAACATTACAACTGATATTAGAGAATTTGTTAAACATTTTACGGTATGTCAGCTTAACAAAAAAAGGAAACAATAGAAATTTGGGTTACTGCAACAAGTTCCACCTACCAGTAAACCTTTTGAGTTTATATCTGTGGATACTCTCTCTCTCTCTCTCTGTTGGAGGTTTCAATTATTATAATTCTACAAAAAAAAAATTGCACATTGTAATTGACCATGCAAGAAGATATGTGTAGGCTTTTCCTTCAAAAAATGAAAATTCTGAAACCTATGCAAATATCTTAAAACAAGTCTTTCAAATCCAAATGCCTGAAAAATTATTAACTGATAGAAATGGTGCCTTTACTTCTTCCAGATTAAAAAAATTCCTTTGAAATTATAATATTAAACATTTGTTAACTACAGCTCATCACCCTCAAACAAGTGGTAAAAATGAGCGTGTCAATCAATCTCTTGTTACTAGACTTAAATGCAAGGTAAATGCTTCATCTACTAAAATTCCTTGGACAAAACTACTAGACCAAGTGTGTAATGAATATAACTCAACTCCACACTCAATAACTAAATACCCACCAGGATACTTGCTATTTGGTCTCTTGCCATATCAATCACCTATAGATCAGAATAATTACTATGAACCAGTTGATGAAGCACGTGAATTGGCCTTACAGAGAACAATAGATTATCTCATATTAAAAATAAGATTAGATGTCATGCTCGCTGTATTGAAAAAAAAATTCAGCCCAGGTGATCTTGTTGTGTATGAAGAGAGTTCCAGTATCCTAATACGAGGAAATTGAGCTCCCCTTTTTCTGGCCCTTATGAAATAAAGCAATGTTCGGAAGTCACTTATGAAATTAATAAACCAAATTCTTTGGCAAAGAAAGATTCCCAAATTGTCCATATTTCTAAATTAAGATGTTTCTATATATATTCCCCTGATAATTTAAAGTTAAGTCATGAATGAAAACTCAATTTCTGCTATTGTATACTTATGTCTTAAACAAGTTGAGACAAATTGTGTTTCGTATCTATATTGTAGTAAATATCCACTTTTCAGGGTATTCAATGAAGAATTTTCATATCTGTTTAACACCTTCATTAGTATATCATTGTATTATTTTGAAATATGTTATCATGCTTTGTAAATATCAACAATATATTGCTGTAATAATTAATGATTGTGATATTGTTGTTCCCTGTTGTAACCACTTAATCGGAAATATTTTGTGTATTTGTGTAACATAGTATTAGGTACTCCACGCCATGACGATTATTAAAGTAATTCATAAAAGTTTTAAAAAACAATATACCTATGTTTTCAGTCATCGTTGTGTCTTCAGTGGTCTTTTCCCTGTTGTTGTACGAGCCATGCGGAGGGGGGGGGATTGTGATGAATCCCCAGCCCTTCAAGTGTGAGTTGGGGTAAACTTCCTACCAGGACAACTCAACCCACCTCCCGCATAAGAACTTTGACTTCTCCTTTCGTCGGATTAAAAGAAGACACGTGTGATAACGAATCACTCGCTGCTGATCAACGCTGAAGAGAGCTCTCGTTTTGTCATGGCTTGGAGTGCAGACTGCTTTACTGAATATTGAAATAAAATATAATAGGATAAGCGGCTGCCTGTTGCATTTCTCCTGTCAATCCAATAATTTCTCCAATACATGATATATATATATATATATATATATATATATATATATATATATATATATATATATATATATATATATATGTACTGAATTACATTTTTAGCGTTTTGACATTACAGGAAGCAGATAAGAAGACACACACAAGGCATAAGTTACATAACGAAGACAAAGGGACAAAGAGAAGGAGCTTTTACATGAGGCGGCGAAACCCGCGAGACTTCCTCTTACGGAGGCTATGATTGATGGAAAGTAATCGTTCGATAGTTTCTGATGTAATCTTTTCAAATTGCAAGCTGTTAACTTTTAAGATATGATTATGATTAATTCCCGGTTATACGGGTAAGCTGGTTAAATATTTAAGCGCAAGTCCTGAAGGGGTGTTGGAAAGCTAAAATCTTATTTTTTTGACAATTTGAGATTTTTACATTTTCAAACTGTATAGATTTTAACCTTTCTAAAAACACCTTACTTTAACCTCTAGGGTATTTAGAAGCCCTTAAAACGTATTTTTAAATAATCATTGAATTTGGGCCACGCCCATTTTAATGGGGAAATAGTAAACAAATTACTTTGTTTTTGCTTAAAAGTGTAACGACTGATATAAACCAAAACATATATCTTTTATTTTAAATCGAGCCTTTTATTTTTTTATTTCCTAGTCGATTAGAAGTCTCACTGTATACATTAAAATCAATTTATCTCAAAATGTAAATTTTAATGTGCGATGTACCTTTTCTGAGAAACAGGTATGTAAATTTTTTATGAATTATTTATAATGATATCTAATATATACTGAAATGATCTTTTTGTAAAATACTCAAAAATTTAATTTTTACAAATTTTTTAAGTAAAAAATGGGTCAAATTTCGCAATATTTGATAAAATATTTCATAATTTATTAAAAAAATTCAAAATTAGCTAAAAGCTCATTTTAGTATAATGAGAGAGGTGTACTTTAATAGTATGAAAAATTTCAAGCATGTACATAAAACAGATTTTGAGAAAAGGTACATCGAAAACAGCCAATTTAACATTGTCAGTATAGAGAGAGAGAGAGAGGTTTCCGACTCCCCTGAAGGAGAGGACCATAAAAATTAAAAAGTTATTCAGAATGATATTAAAGAGAATTATTGCAAATAAATATGTAGAGTATATTTTTCATTTCTGAGACTGTTTCTACGAAGATAAACAGTTCTGGAATTAGGAAAACAAACCACCAGCAAAATTATGCAACTAATTAAACTGTGCGGATGGATTAATCTGCAAGTTCCAGCACTGAAGATTTTAAATATGTTTTTATCAATCTATAATTTATATATATTAAATATCGGAAAACTTATCATTATATTATTAATTAAATAAAGTACTCTCATACTCGAAGAACTGTATTCTATGCCCTTCTTCTGCTATTCTCCAAACTTCGGACAATCCTCCGACGTCCAAAGTTCCTTTGACACAAATGGCAAAAGCAGCTGATAGCATTATTAGTGCCTGGAAAAGGTCCGTCCACAAAACAGCTCTCATTCCTCCCTGCAAAGTTTTATTTTTTTGTTTTATTTTAATGAATTTTAAAAAGTTAAATTTTGATGAAAAGGTTTTATGTGAAATACATTATCAGAATCCAGTTTACAGCAATATTAGAGTAGTTCTATTCATTTTCTCCAATACGTACTAATTGGCCACCAGACAAAAGTGATTGACTTATAGTCGTTTGAAAGGTATGTTCAATGAGAATGCTTAATTTTTTTTTTGCTTTAAAGAAACCTTTTTATGAGAATACCTTTATTTAAGAAAATGGTGATACATTCAAAAGACTTAATCATAGCAAAAGTGTATTCCCTGAACAAAGTAAAATTTAAATTTCATTTAAATTTTATCTGGTCAGTGAAATAATCACTAAGAGTCATATTTCAATTGCTACTATTAGCTCACACTCTCTATGTATTTATTTACTTATTTATTTATCTTGGTGGAATTTTCAATCGTTAATAAAATACATTTTAAAGCGCTCAATTGAGCTGAAATTTTATATACATGATTATTTTGTATGAAAATACAGTAATTTAATTATAATTAATAAAATTAATGGATAAAACTAATTATTTGAAGAATTACAAATACAGCGACGTTGTCTACTTAGCGACCCTTTTGGCGACTTGTGTCAATACTTGAAAAGGTTTTTTTCTCACGTTTTAAGGCATTCAGTTGAACTAAAATCTTAAATACACGATTGTTTTGGATAAAAATACGATACTTTAATGATAATGAATAAAAATTAATTACCACTTAATGTTGTGATTCTGTCATATGTATATACATATTTATACTAATTGTAACTATTTAGTAAAAAGTAGCTAAAATAAAATTTTTCTTTATTGATCTAAGTACTAATTGATTTAATTTTTTTTTATATTACTTGTTTTAAATATTCTTAGTATTACTAATTTACTTTAAATTTAAGAATCTTCCACATTATTTAAATAAAAAATTTGTTTTAATTAAAACTTTGTTTGCTGTCGTATTAGTATAAATAACTTTAACTACATGAATGCGACATTATAAGGCCCAGGTATAAGTCGAAATCATTCTTCAATATCTGCAGAAAATTACCTTTTAAATGTATTTTATTAGTTCGCATCATAAGACTAAGGTTATGGCATCATATTCCCATTATGACACAGGTTATATTTTTCGAAGTTATTAAGGATTTTATGTCCCCAAATTGGAATTTCTCCTCTTTTGCGCACTATCTGACAACTTTAGTACGATACTACTGAGTTTCAGAATTTCATTTATTGGCCAACAAATTATGATCATTCGCATGATGGACTGTGTCTTACATCCGGTATAATGGTTAGTGACGATGGCTTTTGTGCTGCAGGGCCTGGATTTGAATCCCGTAGGATGCCCGTAGAGGGCATGAATGTTTGCAAATGTATAGTGCCTTCACGACATAGGGGTACTCTTAATAGCAGTCAAATTGGAAGACCCCTAGTGGGGTGGGTAGAAGGGAAAGAGAAGTGTGTGGCACTTCCAGGGTGTTTTCCCACAAAATTGGGAGACGAGCGAGTTCTGTCACCTGTATGGTGCTTAAAGCTAAGATAGAGACATGCGTACATCTAGCCTTTTGCTATGATGAATTTCGTAGACCTGGATCTTGTACTGCCGATCAGGTGGCAATAGCAACAACAACATGTTGGATTGCAAAGTGTTTGCATTCAAAGTTCGTTGTCAATAAAATACATTCTTGCTGCGTCATTTTTCTTTTTACCTTCCTCTTTCTTTCAGAGTGTACGATTTTGCCACTGAAACACAAAACATAAATAAAAAGAGAATTATTTCAATGACGAGACTTACTAAAGTGGAATAAAATGTGCAAGCAAAACCTATTAAGTACACCGATGACCACTTTGATAAGCCGGTTACTACATTGAGAGCAAGGGCTGGTGCATACAGAACGATGGCCATGTACAGCATTTAAAAAAAATTTAGAAACCTTAAAATACGATTTTAAATATTGCTATTGTATGTAAACCAACAGACATATATATCTTAACAATTAATGTAACCCTTTCCTTTAGTTGTTGAATTCTAGCTCACTAAAAAGGATTTGCATTTCGAAATGATTTACTAGGTTCCATCCAAGTAGTTTTTATCTGGATAGATATTTACTAAAGGACATGGCTAATGTCTCAGTTTCATTTGCATTTGGAAGAATGGCAGCAGCCTTTTAGATAAATATATAAATGTAACGTATCACGTAGCGTATCATAGTCTGCAGTGGTGGCCAAAATTGTGGACACTTTTTTAAATTGTCATGTTCTTTAGGTTTGTATGCATTTTTCGATCTACCCTAGTATGTAAGTAAAAAAAATAAGAAATTACAAGTAAGCTCTACTTTCAAATAGTGCATTCTTTTGATCAAATTTTTTTTAAGAAATAAAAAAAGAATAACTATTAGGCAATTTCTGATAATTTAATTTTTTTTTTAAATTTCACATTCAAATTCCTTTATAGCAAGTATGCTAATGAATAAATATATACGAATACTTTTTCAACTCCAATTAATATTAACTTCGGTCATCAGACGCTTTTTCATCGTGCGCAATTAGCATTAGCAGAACCAGTATATATATATATAACAGTTGTGAATAATTCCTACATAGCAGTTACTTGCATATGAGTTTTATATATTTATAAATTAACAAATAATATAAAAAATGTTTTTAAGTCAATTCCTACTTAGATCAACAAAGAAAATTTTTATTTTAGTGTCTTTTTATTAAATAGTTACAATTGATATAAATATGTATATACATAGGACAGAATCACAACATGAAATGGTAATTAATTTCTATTAATTATTATTAAAGTATCGTATTGTCATCCAAAATAATCGTGTATATAAAATTTCAGTTCAACTGAATGCTTTAAAACGTGAGAAAAAAATCTTTTCAGGTTTTGACACAAGTCGCCAACTCACAAAAAACGATGCCAACGTGGCAGTATTTGTAATTCTTTAAATAATTAGTTTTAATCGAATAATTTTTATTAATTATAACTAAATTATTATATCGTCATCCAAAATAATCATGTATATAAAATTTCAGCTCAATGGAGTGCTTTAAAATGTATTTTATTAAAGATTGAAAATTCCATCAAGATAAATAAATAAATAAATGTAGAGAGAGTGTGAGTAAAAAAGGAATTGAAAAATACAGTAACTTTCTTCTTGATTTTTTTTTCAGTGAGAAGATTGCTATTGTGTTTATTTTGAATAAGAGTGGAAATACGTATTCTCATTGGTTATAGATTCAATAAGCATTGTAAATGTATTAACTTCTTATAACAATTTTGTGTTATCAACTATATTTAAATATTTAAAGACGTTTCTAAGAAGAAAATAATTTTGAAATTTGGTTTGTCTTACCATCTGTAGTATGGATACTGAGCTGGCTAGGAGACGAACTGCTCTGTCGAATCGCTTTTCCAAATACTGAAAGCAAATTTTCAAAAGACATTTAAAAATGAAATTATGGAAGTTATAGAGATTTAGATTTAGAACACCATTCGTGTTTTTCCAGTGGTGCACACAAAAATTTTTCAAGGGGGAAGGAGGGTCCAGGGTTGAAAGTCCACCATTTCGCGTATCATACCTCAATACTCCGCCAAACATATTCTTTTGATATTGTTGGTTTTGGGAACAAAAAACTGTAAAAAGTAAATCATTGAATTAATAACTAACATTAATGAAACAAATAAATTGATAATAAATACTTAATTAATTTTACGTACTATATGCAATGGATTATCATCAATCGGAAAAAAAATCAAGGGCTACGGGGGGGGGGGAGTCGGACCCCTGGACCCTCCCTTGTGTACGCCACTAATGTTTCGTCAAAAATTTGCTGATAGGATATTTTAGTAGAATGTAAAGCATAATTTAAAGAAATTAATTTTTTATCCTAAGTAATTAAGAATAGCGCTAATATCACAATTATTTCCGGTTTCAAGCATTTTCGTCCGTCTAAAGCAGTGGTCTTCAAACTGTGTTTTATGGAACCGCTGGGGTTCCACAAGGTATACCCAGGTGTTCCACGATTCGCAATAAAAAATTGAGAAGAAATAAATATGTATGCAAAATGCATGGATACGTGACACTTGAATCACAAATTAATATTATTAATAAGTAAATTATATTTAAAAAATTAGATTAGAATTTTTTAATAATAAATGCCATACTTTTTTTAATTGTCTTTCAGTGTCTATAACATGTTGATCTACTTTAAATATTGTTTTGAAATATTCTTTGAAGTTTGTGTACGGAATGGGGTTCCACAAAAGCACTTTCTGGTTCTAAGGGTTCCACAAAAACATTTTCTGGTTCTAAGGTTCCCATAAAAACACTGTTAAGTTCTAGGGGTTTCGTGAGTTGAAAAAGTTTGAAGACTGCTGTTCTAAATATACCTAGTCCAAATGCCACTATGCCCACATGTCTTGTAACGGAAAAATCAGGTTTGTGAATAAGTTTCTAATACATGAGAAAATATTCAATGAAATTTTATTTTAAGTATGTTCTTCGTCTATTGAAGTTCCTGAATCAAATCTTGATACTATTTTTAGTAGAAAAATGTGTTATAATTTTCAAATACATTCACAACGCCGTAACACAATTATTTCTTTGTTAATTGGATTAAGAACATGATATTAGTTCAGGTATACCTTCTAATACCTGCAAAGGTGTTTCGGACCTAAGTTCTATTATTTAATAATAGGGCTTGAAGAAACCTAAAAGCAAAATTTTCCATGTGTAAAAGTTCTTTTATTCTTCTAGCGATGATTGTTGCAAAAAATTATTGTACGTTTAAAAAAAATGGCGCGTGGAACGCCGCGCGATAGAAGTGAAACTTCTTTGACGACGTTGGAACATTGATTATTTGCCCGAATATTCCAAACTGATCACGTACATGTCTCAATCGCCTAATTTGTATGAAAGGTATTCGTGCCGAAATAAGTCCTTCTGATACCAAATCCAAAGTAGGAAGATGTGTTGGAATTTCTGGGTATACAAAACCATTATATTTTGATAAATTGTGTATACTTTTCCTACTTAAACTTTGTCGGCAATTGTAACATGCTTTAATGTCTTCTAAATTAATTCCCGGCAAAATATTTTGTAAAATATTTTTGTGCTCAGCAACAGGCTTTTTTTGAAATAATCTCTAAACCATAATCTATCACAAATCGAACACCCGTGACCAAAAGGATTATCAACGAATCGCTTTTGAAAATCTTTGTGAGCAATTTTATGGGAATCGTAGTCTTTGTAATCTAAGATAGAATTTACTATCGTTTTACATGCTTTAGTTCCAACACGCACTAGACTTGTTGAGGGCTCTGTAGTTGATGGCACAGGGTGGTTCACAAAGCCCGTATTAATCTGTGCTGTCATTAGAAGGGTCTCAATAGCATTTTTATTCCTTAAACTCGGCATTAAGAGAGTAGTTTGCAATGTTTTTTTTTTTTTTGTGCTCGATATTTTCTCATGTACTCTGATGGTGATTTGACAGTAACACTTGATGCATTTGCACTATTCTGGTTTTTTTTTTCTTTGTCACTTGTTCGACTGGGCTTTCGTGAAAGAAGAAGAAAAAAAGAAAAACTATTTTTTTTTCACGAAACTCTTTTCCTCTTTGTGCTTTTGATAAAGGCATTCTGACTAGAATTAATAATTATTCAACACAAATGAAAATTAAAAAAATAGATTAGCCGCCGAACACATCGCCATGTAGCCAACAACCTAAGGAAATAAATATTTAAAAAAGGCGCGCTTTTGCTGCGAGAGCTATTTTGTCTACACTGTAATGCACACTCTGCAACTCATACAACCGTTGATTGATGTTCCTGGGTATGAGGGAAAAGGACCCCCAATCGGAAGGTGAGCATGTTGACCAATCGGAGAGGTGGACAATCATCCAACTTTTTCACGGATATGACGCTAGTCACGTGATGTCCCGGGTCCCCCTTTTCCTCCCGCTCGCTATCTCATCACCATAGTGACCATTCGAGGGGATGGGGGAGACTACTTCCATTTGCTTTTTCACTCAAACACAAAACTGGGCAAATTTCTCATTCACTCTCGAACTCAAAGAAGTTTCATTTCAAAAATCTGGCGCATGTTCGAAGTTAAAAACAAATATAAGATATGACTCTTAAAAAATTCAAAAATAGTACAGTACCTCAAAAGCACTAGCACCTTGCATTTTGTAAAATACTGGAAGAAAAATAAAAGCAGCCACCGGAGTTCCGAGCGCATATCCCAAATTGAGCATTACGTACTGTGTACCGTATAAATAGTTTTCGGCTGGCACTCCTAAATAAGAAGAGGCCGACCTTAAACTGACCATGAGAGAGAACGAGACTGTAGCTACTGGCATGTTCCTGTTGGTCAGGAAGTACTCTTTGTGGGACTTCTTCCGGTCAGAGAAGTGGTAATACACCCCAATGGAAGTTGAAAGCACAAGCATTGACAGAAAAATTACGTAATCGAAAATAGTGAAAGATCCCTTCGAGAAATCCATTTTGATTCTACCACTGTGGGGTTGCTTCTTTTCCAAACTTTTTCCTATAATCGAAATAAAAAGGGTTGTATTAAAGAATTTTGTGTATCGAGACCCACAAAAAAGTGCATAGCATTATTTACCATTACGGTTTGAAAATTATTCAATCTTAAAGAGTATTTATTTCCGATTTAAGTACATTTATTGATTATTTTACGGGGAGGGAATGGGTTCTTCGAGTTTCTCAAAATTTAGATTTTGTTGTTATTTTTAGACATATATACTGAAGCAACTGAAAGATTTCTTCTATCGAGAGCATTTTACTCGATAGCTACTTGTAACAATTCATATGATATTTTATTTTAATCTCGAATACAGCTAATCCGTTGTTATGTTACAGATCGGTGAAAACGTTATGTTATGAGAGAGATGAGAGAGAGAGAGGCTGATCAATCAGAAAAAATGTGTGCGAATCTTTAAAGATATTTGGGCATGCCGCGTTGCGTGGTTAAGCATTCTTCATCACAACACGGTTGAATTAAATAACAATAAACATTTATTAACTTTAGATTAAATGTGCAATTAAGAGGTAAACTTCTAAAAACAACAACACATGGAACCAGGCACGCTACAATAATAACAGATCAATTCAGTTCAGTTTTGGAGTCGTTATGTTGAGTTGTAAGGTCGCTGCATACTCCCCTTCCAGTGTCAACGATACCTAGTTGGAAGATGAACTTTGCGACCAGAACGTGTAGATGGCTGGGTAGGCGTTGAAGCTGTTGGATCAGATTCCACAGTAGCAGGTGTTGAAGCTGTTGCATTAGGTTCCACAGTAGCAGGTGTTTCATTCTTGGTTTGAGGTAGTTGCAAGTCCTCAGTGTTAAGAAAGAAGGCAGGTTTGCATCTATCAATAGATACAGATACCCGTTTACCATTGATGTCAAGGAAAAACACTTTATCCTTCCTTTGTAAGACTTTGAAAGGGCCATCATAGGGTTGTTGAAGAGGACGACGTAACATGTCTCGGCGAAGAAAAACATGTGTTGCTTCCAACAGTCCTGGATGGATAAAAACTGGACGTTTGCCATGGTGTTTTGGTGGTTTAGGGTGAAGTGATTGCATGTGAGACTTAAGTTTCGAAACAAAATTCACAACATCATCGTCTGGCTTGGAAGAGTCAAACATCTCCCCTGGCAGTCGAATAGTGGTCCCAAAAACTAATTCAGCTGGGGTACACAGAATATCTTCTTTAAGAGAAGCTCGTAGACCTAGTAAGATGATAGGGAGTACTTCTGTCCAACGCTCAGTAGCATGGCATTTGATTGCACTCTTCAATGGGCGGTGCAATTCTTCGATCATCCCATTAGCTTGAGGGTGGTATCCAGTTGTACGACACTTCTGAACACCAAGTAGTTTGCTAAGAGCTTTGAAGAGCGAGGACTCAAACTGCCTGCCCCTGTCCGTTGTGAGAATTGCAGGAGTTCCAAAGCGAGACACCCCCCTCAAAAAAAAAGAAGGCCTCAGCCACAGTCTCAGCAGTTATGTCTTTGAGAGGTTGGGCCTCTGGCCATTTCGAAAAACGGTCAATCATTGTCAGGCAATAGGTGTAGCCATTTGATGGAGGTAGAGGTCCAATGAGATCCAGATGAACATGATCAAAACGTTGGGAAGGTTCTTGAAATGATGAAAGAGGTGATCTAGTATGACGATGAATTTTGGATTTTTGGCAAGCTAGGCAGTGTCTTGCCCACTTAGCTACATCTGATGAGATTGATGGCCAAACAAAACGCTGCTTCATCAAATGCACTGATCGACGTATGCCAGGATGGGATAAATTATGCATAGCAGAGAAAACATCTTGGCGATGCTGTTTTGGGATGTAGGGTCTGGCTGTGCCCGTTGATAGATCACACATAATTTCAGTAGATGAATTGGGAAAAGTTACCTTTTTGAGTTCCAAGGAAGTTCCAGATGCTATTAGGGTGTGAAGCTCCTGATCAGTCTGTTGTGTCTCAGCAATACAGTCATAGTCAATTTGACTTGGGAAGGTGATTGCAGAAACACGAGAGAGAACATCAGCAGCAATATTGTCAGATCCTGGAATGTGTACAATATTTGTGGTGAACTGAGAGATGAAATCCAGCTGACGGATCTGCCGTGGAGAACACTTGTCACTTTTTTGCCTAAAAGCATAAGTGAGGGGCTTGTGGTCAGTAAACACTGTGAAATCTCTAGCTTCCAGCATATACCGAAAGTGTCGGATAGCCGAGTAGATAGCAAGGAGTTCACGGTCGTAGGCACTGTAAGACTTTTCAGATGAAGTAAGTTTTCTGGAAAAGAAAGCCAATGGCTGTAGCTCAGAGTCCACAACTTGGTGAAGTGCACCTCCTATGGCATAATCAGAGGCGTCCACATGAAGAGCAAGCGGGGCAGAAGGTGAAGGATGAGCAAGAAGTGCAGCATCAGCAAGAGCTTGTTTACACCTCTGAAATGCTGTAATTGCCTCAGAAGACCAGTTTAAAGGCTTTGAGTCCTTCTTACCTTTAGAACCTTTTAAAAATTCACTTAAAAGATACTGTTGTTCAGCTGCTTTGGGCAAGAAACGTCTATAAAAATTTAACAGTCCTAAAAATTTTCTCAGAGAGCCAACAGTCTCTGGTTGTTTGTAATCAAGAACTGCTTGAACTTTGTCAGGCAATGGCTTAATGCCATCAGGAGTGATAAAGTGGCCAAGGAAAATGAGTTCAGTCACACCAAATACACATTTAGAGATATTTAGTTTTAAACCATATGAGCTCAGTCTTTGGAATATAGTTCTTAAGTGAGAACGATGCTCCTCAGCATTTTCTGAGTAACACAAAATATCATCCAAGTAGACAAAACAAAAAAGGAAGTCCTCTTAGTACTTCATGCATGAATCGCATAAAGGTTTGTGGTGCATTCGCAAGGCCAAAACACAAATGGGTATATTCGTAAAGACCCCATGGAGTTGTTACAGCTGTCTTAGGAATATCACACTCAGCTATAGGGATTTGGTGGAATGCCTTAAAAATGTCTATTTTGGAAAATATCCTCTTGCCATGTAGTGCATGAGCAAAGTCATTCAAATAAGGCATGGGGTAGCTGTCGAACTCAGTAACAGAATTCAGCTGCCTGTAATCCCCAACAGGTCTAACTGTAGAGTCAGATTTGGGCACAACATGAAGAGGAGAACTCCAGGGACTTTTGGAAGGTCTAATAATGCCTTGAGCAAGAAGAAATTCAAATTCTACCTTCACTGCATCATACAGTTTAGGGTGTAGCCTTCTAGGCCGGGCAGTGACTGGTGGGCCAGTAGTAATAATATGGTGGACTGTGCCATGTGATGCTGATTTGGAAATTAAAGAAGGGTTGCTGAGGTCTGGATATTCCGATAAGATGTTTTTAAAACTGATGTTTGCATCTACAGTGAGGATTGAGGGCTGTACAATATTTGAAAAACACAAGAAGTGAAAAGAGAAGTTTCCACATCCACCAACCTTTTTTTTCTTAAGGTCGATTAAAAGGTTGAAGTGCTTTAGAAAATCAGCACCAATTATAGGAGATGATACATCAGCAATTATGAAAGTCCAGATAAAAGGTCGCCTCAGACCCAGGTTCAGTTCTTTACGGACCATACCATAGGCTGGAATTTTGGTATTATTAGCAGCAAATAAGGAGAAGTTAGACTGAGGTGATTTATTCATAGTTGGAGAAGGTGGGATGACACAGATTTCACTTCCAGAGTCTATGAAGAATTTCTGGCCAGACTTGCGGTCTAATAAAAATAACCGGCTGGTATGTTTCGAGGGCTCTGCCATTCCAGCTATGACAGAGCTTACTCGTTTTTTGCACAAATGCACAAGGTGAAACACACTTGCGGGCCTGCTCTTTATAACGGCGATGATAGTAGCAGATGCCACTTCCTCTATTGACACTCCTAGAGCGTGAATGTGATCTCCGGCGGTCAGAACTATATCGTTGGTGGCGAGAGGAATTGCGCTCTCTTGTCAGTTCAGCAACTTGTAGAGACAGCTCTTGGATCTGCCTGGCGAGAGAGTCCATGGTTGGCTGAGCATTGCATGAAGATGACTGGGATGGTGGAGGAACAGTTTTGGCCGCACAGATAGTCGAGGATGCACCAACAACCTCAGAAACCTTATCAGCGATGATAGCCAGTTTATCCAAAGGCTCTGAGGATGCAGATAAAACAGTCTGGATATGTGGTGGCATTCTTTGAAGCCACAAACTTTGCAGAAAGTCATCCTGGAGTTGGCCATTAGACAGCTCTTTCATTTTTCGCAACAGGTGGCTGGGCTTCTCATCTCCTAGCTGAAGGTCAGTAAGCAGTTTCTTAATTTTTGAGTCTCCGAGTCGCTAAATTGGGTGATGAGCCGCTGCGAGAGAGTGTGATATTTGTCACTGTTCGGAGGGCTTAACACAATGTCCGACACGTAGGAGAGAGTTTCAGCATCCAGGTTCGCAACCAAAGCAGAATACTTAGTATCATCACTGGAGATACCACTGAATGTGAATGCATGGTCGCATTGCGCAATCCATAGACGAACGTTGGATTTCCAAAACGGCGGCAGCCGCAACGCAATACGAGCGACTTCAACGGTTTCACTAGTCATATTGTTGAATAAGCAGGAAGGGAAACGAATCTCCGAGCAAATGTTTCAAGTGGCCTTGAGGAGAAGGAGAAAAAAAAATCTTTCGCTACGGGCTGATCATCCGTAGTAGAAGAATTTGTATTGCATTCGCCAGTAGAACAGAATAGCTTACGTGTTTTTAAGTCCAAAAAGGGGTCACCACTGCCGCGTTGCGTGGTTAAGCATTCTTCATCACAACACGGTTGAATTAAATAACAATAAACATTTATTAACTTTAGATTAAATGTGCAATTAAGAGGTAAACTTCTAAAAACAACAACACATGGAACCAGGCACGCTACAATAATAACAGATCAATTCAGTTCAGTTTTGGAGTCGTTATGTTGAGTTGTAAGGTCGCTGCAGGCATTTACCAATTTCAACCAATTTTATATCAAATAAAAAGACCTCACCAAATATTGCAATATCCAACCAATGATGGAGAACCGTTCCCACGTATGTTCAAACACATAACCTTGCTGTTGTATGCTTGAAAACAATAATTTTTCTTATAATTTACATTCTTCTCTTACTTTGAGAGAAATGATTAAAATTTCGGATTTATCTTCTACAGAAAAGAACGCAGTGAAGGAAAAATATGGAATCATTCCCTCAAAAAAAAATGTTAACTCGAGTAAATGTTTTTTTAAATAAAATTTTTAATTATCCTAAATTTTTACTGATTTTTTTTGTCGACTAGCTAATATGAAAGAAGCATGCTCAGTAATGATGGCAGCATTTGGCGATATTTTTTGGTTTGGCGAAATAGGACGATGATAAATACATAAGTATCAATATTTGCGTCTGTAAATATCAAATAGCAAAAAAAAGTCATTTCATTGACAAAAATTAATATCAACCCAGTCCCCTGACATGCTAAAATTTGAACTCAAAGGTCTTAGAGGAATTTAAATACTTTAAACTTTTAGTATGTTTCCATTGTCTTTTTACATATAAGTGTACAAAATAATTTGCCTTTTAATAATAAGCCATTTTAATAATTGCCATTTTACGAATTTTTATATTTTAAATTAGGGAAAAATTATTAATTTGTATGGATATATCTTTGAAAAATATCGTGTAAAAAAATATCATCAAAATATTGAAATTCAATCAACATTTCCTTAACTTCGTTTCCTTAGTGACTGCATTTAAAGTATCCGATTAGGTTCGGAACTGATTTTAAAAAGGCGCATAAATGGTTAATTTTCATGATATTTAGTGTCACTTGGATTAGAATACATGTATAAAATGGTTTTAAGGACATTTTGACAAAAAAATTATTTAAATACAATATTTCGGCAAAAAATTCATTTAGAATAACCTTTTTTCAAAATGTTCTCCTTTTGTGAAAAATGTTTCTATTATAATAATATTTTGCCTCTATATAGCTCAGACCTCAAGGCTCAGGCCCAATTATGATTTTTGAAAAATTCACATTATGTTCAGAGTTACAACCCATTGAAATAATAATTGGCGTTTTTTTCTAAAAATTTCTCTGCTTTGTTGTCGTAAAATATGGATAAATCCACTTTAAGCTATATATTTCAAAAATTCTATTTCAGCCTCTGTACAGAGGTCTGAGCTATACACAGGGAAAATATTATAATGTAAGGATTTTTCACAAAAGGAAAATGTTTTGAAAATGGGTCATTCTATGTTCATTTTTTGTCAAAATATTGTACTTAAATAATTTTCTTATTGTAATACTATTCTTAAAACAATTTTATATACATTTTCTAATCTAAGTGACACTAAATATCATAAAAATTATCCATTTACACGCTTTTGAAAAATCCCGGTTCCCAACGTAGTCGGATACCTGAACACATAAAGTAATTTTTTTTATTTTATTTCCCCTTTCATATATATGTTACCGAAAGAGTGTGAAATCCGTTATTTCATAGAATAACTATAGGAATTTCATCAAATAACTAGACAAGTCAGTAAGTGTATAAAATTATTGAATTCTAATTTTTAACTAGGTATTCTATAGAATATGATGATTACTTGATCATTAAAATTTGAAATACAGCACTCGAAAGTTCTTTGAACCGATTCTAGCTGCTTTTAATCAGTTTTGAACCGCTTATAGCTTCTTTGCAATGACGTGAGTGTTATACCCTTCATTCCGTTGCTTTTAAACGTAGAATTTAGGTGGTGTATTTATTTTAGCGTTTTTTTTACATTTTGAATTATTAACAAATTCTTTTGTAACCTATTTTTAAGCAATGACTTTTACAGGGATGGGAGACTAACCTGTGAATAAGAAATATTTAAAGCAAGAGAGATTTGAATCTTTATTAAATAAACGTACGACAAAGGAAAACAGTGATGCATTTACTCGTGAAAAATTATTAACTTTGATAGTAAAAGAAAAAAGTGCTTAAACAGCTTAGAAAAAAGTACCACGTGACTATTGACTACTCCAGCAGTATGATATGCTTGAAGTTCAAGGAGTGGAAAAGTTAATTGTGCCATTAACACATGGAAAACATATTCCTTTTTTCCCTTTCTGTTTATCGAATGTTAGCAATATGAGCAACAATGAATTATATCATCTGCTTTTCCTTATTATTTATCAATTAATCATCCATTATGGCAGTGCTTCTCAAACTTTCAATACTGGCGCCCCCCTTTTCAATCGCAATTGTTATCGCGCCCCCCTTATACATTAACAATGCACTAAATGCAATAATAATGCACTTTGACGCTAAAGCTACAATACGAGATCTTAATTATAAACCATACAAATTAATAACACAAGTATTAAATTTTGAAAAATACTTTTAACCAAAAAAATAAATTAATTAAGTAATAAGATAATTATTATGTTATTTTTCCTTTCTCTAATTTTTAAATTGAACTTGTTGCAAAATGCGGTGACTGCTTAGAAGACAAAATATGGATATCTGCTAAAAATAACTCAGAGGGTCAATTTCTAATCATAAGCATTCCTTATAAAAACTTTGCTTTGCAAGACAAGCCCATGGAAGTCGTTAATCCTTATTAAACTTGTTCTTAATTTAGTATTAATTCATTAGTTATAAAATACTCTGTGCAGCACTGATACATTGAAAGTATACCGGCCGAAGCACCCGCTCTTTGCAGGAGTTCATTTATAAGAAAATAAAACATTCTTGATATAATAGCTGTATTGTAAGGAGAGTAAAGCCAAGTGCTGCGCGACTATGTTTTCAAAAATGTAAAATGTTTTTTTTTAAATGATTGCTCAAATTATATTTAGTTTTACGCGAATTTTAATTTTAAGCCTCACAGAATTAGCATTTATAATTGATGTTAAATAATGAACAATAATATAAAATTCCGATGAAGAATAATTGTATTATTTTTAATATTTAAAGCGAAAAGACTTCATGTTTTAACCTGGGAGCAGGCGCGCACTCGATACGTCGAGCGGGGTTATTCAGTCACCCCAATCCTTTTTTATAATTATTTTATTGTACACGATACAAATCGTTATTTCAGTGAATAATTTAATAAAGAGAAAGTTTACTTACCTATTTTCAAGGACTTTTCAATTTTTCTTTGGTAACAAATAAACAGTTTTGCCAGAATTAACAATTTCGTGATCTGTGAGTCCCGCGCGACCACTTCCGGGTAAAAAGTGTATTCATTATGATAATGTGTATATTGCTGCTAAAAACAATTGTTATGCTTTATAAGTTTGAAAATACTCATCTTGGTCTAAGTCTTGGCCAAGTAATCCATCAAAGTGTGTGTGTGCTCTCCGTGGCTTTCCAAATATCATAAAACTGTTTTGCATGGAAAAAAGTGCAACAGAGAAATACATTAATTACAACTTCCTTAAATGAGAAATAAACACATAAGAGAGGGGTCATAACTAACTGTACCAATAACTTAGAAGGTCAAATTACAGCTATAATGTGCAGTATTTCAAAAATAATGACAGTGATGAATTTTTTATGTTCCTAAATTTTTTCGATTCCGGATCTGGGATCTGTTTTTTCTCTGAAAGAGTAGAATGTTAGTTTTAAAAAAGAAAACGTAATAAAAACTCTCTCATCATGGGATTACAGCAAATTAAATAAAATATTTTTTTATTTGGTTATAGGATCAAAGATAGCTAATTAAGTATTGAAGAAGTTTTTTTTATGACATATAATATCGCCTATAACTTATATCAGAGTAAAAGTGCATTTTTTATTATGTCTGAAAGTATTTTGTTTTAATTCATTCCAGTAAATTAATTATTTTTTAAATCTTTTATTTTCGATATGCTCGCGCCCCCCAGGGGGGCGCGCCCCATAGTTTGAGAAACACTGCATTATGGGGATAAAATGTATTTTTCAAGTTTTTTTAGCTATTTATAATCAGTTAGTTTATAAAATAACTTTGAAATTGTATTTTTTTTACTTTAACGGTTTATCATTAGTTATTTCACATCAGAATAACAAGTTATTTTATAAAATAATTAGGTAGAGTATTAAATTTTTCATGTATTGTATACTGTACCTGACTTGTCAAGTTATTTCATGGAATGCCTAGTTATTCTATGAAATAACTGAATTATACGCTTTAATGGCAACATATATACCAGAGAACATCATTTCAGCATAGGTAAGTTTTGAAATACTGAAAAAAAAAAGATCCACTCTATTAATATGTCACTGAAAATTAAGTTACGAATTAAGTCAGCGTACAAAATCTCATTTAATTAAAAACTAAATTTATATTAATAATATGACACATAAATAAATCGTCTTTTAGCGAGAAAAGATTTTACGCACCTGATCCCCCAACAACCATTTTGCTCCGTCTTATGAAATGCAATAAAAATAGATTTTTCAGTTTCCCCGGATCTGTAGTTAGGAGCAAAACAGTTTGAACAAAAATTCTAAAGTTGTTTTGCTCTTTTTTTGTTATCAGTCTAGACAAGATTGCAAATTTCTAATTTAAAAAATGAGAACACAAATTTCGAATTTTAGGAAAATGAATAAACAAATATTGCATAGCAGTAGAGATACTAACATGTTTTCTTGAAATTATACCTGATACATTGTGTTTAATAAATTTAAGGTATACGACTACTTGCGACAACTTTTTTTTGAAAAAAAGGAGATATGGAGATCTTTTTGTGATTTTTATATTTATTTAGTATATTTTAAGGAAAAAATCCTAAAATTGGTAAAAGAAAAAAATATTATTATTATTAAAATGGGAAAAAACTAGTAAAAATGTACGAAAAATTACATAAACGGGGCCCGCTCTGTACAAAGATTTTATGAACGAATTCTCAATTTTTCAATTTTGATGTGTTATTTTGTTATTCCCGTTTGAAGTGACCTTCACGATAAGAGATATTTTAATTTTTACAAAAACTAGAGCACTTTAAGTCATTATACGAAATTGCTTACAAAAACATTGTCTATATTCACATAAATAACTGCAAATTTTGAAATAAAACAGTTATTGATAAATCTGAAGATCAAAACACTTCTACTGTTATGCAAAACATAAGCAAAAAATTTCAGCTAATTATTTTCAAAACTTTTTGAGCAATCGCGGTCCCCGTTTGAGTTTTTCGAAAAAAAGACATTTCGAGTAAAACGCATTTTAAAGTTTGACATCTTGTGTAAAGTTATGGCATTTGCTTTTACTAAAACGCTTGTAATTTTTGTTCTAGTGGAGGGAAAATAAAGTACTTGGTATTTTTATTAAGTTAATAAAATGGTCTATAAAATAAAGTCATAAAAAAATTCGCCAATTTTTGAAAAAATCATGGTTTTAGGGTAGTAAGATACCTTAATGGTTATGGGTGCAACTATCTTATACCCAATCATCCATCATAAATATAAAACGACCTTAATTTATGGAGGAATCATTTCTTATAATCAAAGTAATGATTAATGAAAGTAAATAATGGTTGTGACAAATTATATATATTTTAAAAGAAAAAATTACCGTTTTTTTTCGAATCTAAGCCGCCGTCAATTCTAAGCCACACCCCCAAGTTCTCAACATGTTTTTGTGAAAAGATGTTGCAATCAATTCTGATCGGCACCCTCAATTCTCTACTCATTTTTGAGCAAAAAAGAAATAGAGTAAAAGGTTCATCGAGATATTTGATGGTTAAGAAAATATAAAAAGAATTTTAATGATAAATAATAAAAAGTTAATAATTTATTTGATCAGTATTAAAAACTTTCAAATGCATATGTCGCAGGGAAATGACGAAATTAGGAATTTGATCAAATCCCTAAAGGATAGGATCAATTGACGGGAGATGTTAAAATAACGTCTCTTCAAGGTCATTTCCCTGATGAAAGTAAGGGATTTGAACGAATCCCTTAGCTGTTTCAGTGAAAGGATGAATTGAACTAGTCAGGATTTGCATTGGCAAAATGCTGTCCGGGGAGGCACCTGGTGGGGTCGAGTCCTTATGCTTCCTAATCAAACAGGCAGTTCTATCAATCCCCAAATATCAACCCCATATGTTTAAAAAAAGGGCACCATAGGATTAACATGGGGATTGTTATTTTAGTGTGTCAGTCCTCCCCTGCCCAAAGCAGGTCATCATTAGTAAAGAAACTATGAAAGGGGGGGGGGACAGGCCAAGTCTATGGATGCCACAGCGCGTGTTTCTCCGTTTCCTGTTACATATTTTCGTCCATTTTCACGAAATCACTTTCACAGATATCCAGCAACCGAGAGGAAAAATGTTACGCAAGAAAAATACCAGACTAATTTTCTAATTATTTGTTAATTAGTTTCGAATATAAATAGTTTGTTTTTCATTGACTATTGTTGTATTACTTCTACGTTTAATAATGCATCCTATTTGTTAAATAAACACTTTTAATTTCTATAGCATATTATTTCCATCATTTCATGGAAACAGATCAGCGATTTGCTCAAATACCTTACTTTCATCAGGGAAATGACCTTGAAGAAACTTTATTTTAACATCTCCCGCCAATTGATCATATTTCTTAGGGATTTGATCAAATTCATAATTTCATCGTTTCCCTTCACCATATACATGAACCTATAATTACTATAACCGTCAGTAAGAAAATTATCCGTCACTCTCATTGTCCATTTTTCCACACAGCGTCAACTTCCGTGCTATCCAATGCATTTGTAATGCAACATTTTTTTAATGTATTATAGAAGAATGTAAGAGAATTATTAAAGACTGTTGAACATTAACAAGCAAAAATTATATCATTTTGCTTACGCCATCGACGTATATTTGTTCCATGCGTGTCAAATTTTCAGTGGTCGTTGCTCTGTTTTCGTTTTTTTTCTGCATATGAAAAATTAACCCTCTTTTCATATTTACGCCATAGTGAACTCGTCTTGAAGCTATTACCAGTATCTTCAATGTTTAAGTGATTAAAAGAAAGCGAAGATTAAAAAAAAATCCTAAATACAAACATACATCAATGTTTAGGATAGACTGAATATACTAGAGCTAAACTCCGGAATGGGATAAGTCCTCGATGCAAGTGACCAGAATGGACGGTTACATTTTCCCACCCCCAACCAACAAATGTTTTGCCTTCGATTCTAAGCCACACCCAATTTTCAGTAGCCTCAACACTGGAAAAATAGTGCGGCTAATATTCGAATAAATACGGTACTATATTTTTTTGCCCAATCCTTATAATTTTCTGCAGAATAATTTGTCCTGTCGGTTTCAAGCTAAGGGTAAGTATAGCTTTAAGATAAGATTGTGGGGTTTTCAGACAGAAAAAATTGCTATTTATTTTAATTTATAAATAAAAATATATCTTAATAATTTATTTTCAGACCAAGACTAGATACGTGCTAAAAAGAATGATAAGTTATCAATCATCAAGGAATTCTTCTTTAAAAATATTTTGAAAACCAGATTAAAAACTATACATTTTTTGAATGCACGCTAAGGAATGCCGAGTATCAAAGTCACAACGTTGGCGTGATGGGGAAGTTTGGAGAAAGGCGTTCCTTCGTCACTTGAATCTGGTTCAAAATTAAGAGGTCCGCCTCCAATAGCTCTAAAGAGCGACGTACATAAATAATGAATCATTCAACCTGTAAAGAGAGCAACATATATTATAATGCTTGTTATTTCAAATGGATTTGTTCTACTTTTTTTTTTCTACTGTAAAATGTATTCCATGTTTCGTCTTCTATGCTAAAATGTAAAAATGGATTTTGACGCACTGAATGGAAAAGCTACATATTTACGGATTTTGTTTAAAATACAGTGAAATACGTTTAACGCGAAAACGCTTAAGACGAAATATCGGTTATTACGAACAAAAAAGTAATATACAAAAAAAAAGTAAGTTAATTCCTACTTCGAATGGATGAATAAAAAGTATTTTATTAATTGAGAATTTGAATAAGATGAATATATAAATAAATAGAGAGAGAGCGAGCGAGCTAATAGTAGAGGATTTGAAAAAGAGACCCCGACAAACTACGATGAATTTTAATGCATTTTTTCCCTTCATACGAAGCACAAATCCCTCAAACTGTGGGGCGCGCAACCTCTAGGAGGGCGGGATAACTCTACAAGGGGGGCGCGAGCTTATCAAAAAGTCGAAAGTAAAATATTATTTTTTAAAAAAATTATTAATTTACTAAAAGGAAGCAAAAAAAAAATATTCATTCTGACATAGTAAAAAATAAAATACGTATTTATATTGATATAGTACACTTATAAATGTATCAGTGCTACACAATGTTTTTCATAATTAATCTAACAGTGCTAAACTAAGAACAAGTTTAATACAATAATTACCAATGATTCTATAGGCATCTCATAAAATAATATACAAAATTTAGCATTTAAGAGGACTTGGTACCCCAAAAATCACAGACCTATCGTTTTTTTTTTATTTTCATATAATCTTATTCTTTGCATTATTATCTTTCGATTGATATATCACTTGTGCATGTCGGAAAGTTAGAAGTTGAATAAAACTTCATTTGAAAACAAATTAAGCAATTCAGCCACGCCCCCTTTTTAGAAAAAAAAGCTAAAAAAAGCGTTTTGATAAAAAAAAAAATCTAATTTATAAAGGGAAATAATAACATTAAAAAAAGAATGTGCAATATATAAAGCAAAATATTTCCGAGGCAATACATACGGAACGATTTTGACGGGTAGCAGCCAGGTTGACTACCATGGAAGTTGATTCTCCAGATGATGAAAACCATTCGCCATGTTACCAGAGACTCAAACTCAAGGGTAGAATTGCTACCGTTAAGATGCGCCTAAAAACTTTTCATGAACTGCAAGCTACATTTAACACCTCCAACCCAAGTCTAATGGTGACCACCAGTGCTGCAGCTGAAGAACATCAAGTGAAACTGGATGCTTTGGTGAGTGAGCGTGATTCTCTCCCCGAATGCTTAACTTTTAACTGCCAGTACTGTAATAATAGCGCAACCCCACTACTCCAGTGGAAGTAAATGCCCCTATTAAAAATAAAAATTCTCATATTAATAAAAAGGCTAAAACTGATAAAAACGTTAATAAAACCCCTGATAATACTAATGTTAAAAAGAAATTTAAAAAACGTAAAATTAAGAAGGATTCCGTGGAGGACTTTGTCTTCCCCACTAAAACTGCAAGACCTGCTTCTCCTTCAAACAGCGAGCAAATCGCAATTGCAAATAATTTTTCAGATCTCACTGTAGATCAAAACCAAGTTATTGAAGAAAAAGAAGCTAAAATAGCAGACATCCCCAATCCCAGGCCCCTTCAACCTATTCATCTTAAAATTACTAAAAATTTTAGAAACCAAATTAAATCTATCTATCAAAAATTCCCTGAAACAACTAACAAAACGTCAGGTAAATTCATTAAACTCTTTTCTAAAGATGTGGAAGAAAAACATAATCTAACAAAATTTCTTGAAAGCGATAAAGATTTCGAATTTTTCTGTATCAAGCCTAAACTTGATAAGCCCATTAAAGTTGTAATTAAAGGTCTCCCCATCTATACTAAAACCCAGGAAATTCATTCTGACCTTGAAGAAGAAGGATTTACTGTCGAAAAAGTTTCACAATTAATTTCTAAAAAACACAGAGGCCCCCTCCCATTTTTTCTAATAACCCTACCGAGAAATGCCAGTAATTCAAAAATTTTCGATATTAAAACCCTCGGTTACTTACAAGTTCGCGTTGAGGGATTCCTCGTTCGAGGAATCACTCAATGCTACAATTGCAATAATTTTTTCCATACGGCCAGTGAATGCCGTTTAAAACCAAGATGTCTTAAATGCGGCAAAGAACATCCAACCAAGCAGTGCCCAATTAAGGAGAGGCAGGAAAACCCCTTTTGTATAAATTGTAAGGAACATGGCCATTCGGCCTGTTATACAAAATGTCCTCTTTCCCTAAACCTAAAAAGGGCGCGACCCTTCCTATGATTTCAAAAACTAAAATTAATAAATGTAAAGAAGGAATTACCTACGCTAACGTAGTTAGCGGAAGTGACTCCGCCCCTATTCCTACCCCTAATGCTTCAGAAAAATTCAACAATGTGAATGTAAAAACTCTAGCATGGGAATTCACGGAATCATTCAAGACAATACTTCTGATCTAGCTCAAGTAATTGAGCTAATTAGCATAATTTCTAAAATTCTTAAAAGATCACCTGAAATTTTACAAATGCTTAAAAACCTCAAAAGTGCTGAAGATGATCACTCAAAATCCTATCTACTTGTCGAAGCTTTGCTAGACGAGAAAGATATTTAATTTCCCCTCTAATAACAAAAATTTTTCCTCTTAACTTTTAATTGTTTTCTCTTTTAATTCAATACTATAAGTAATTTTTCCATCACCATTGATTTCTTTTCCTAAAATCAGTTAGTCTTAATCTGAATTCATGCTCACTCCCATCATCCATCTCATTGGTTGACTCGGATCTCCAGGCCAGCCATCTTCCACCCCATTGGATCCTATTTCTGAAACCCCGCCCACCATCAAATACCAAGTCGCAACACCAAGCCAACCTCAATACAAGATAGAGGACGGAGGAATCAATCGATTCCAGTTCCTTGTGCAATACAGCAGTCAGAGGCAATACATACAATCATTTTTTTTTCTTTGTGAAATGTGTGCATGTAAAATTTTTAAATTAAGGCATTTTATAATAATAATTTTATATATAATTTCAGTTCTTATTCCTGATATATTTTTCATACAAATGTAATACTTTAATATTATAAGAAGAAAAACAGCTAAAATTTCTGTCGTGACAGAAAAAAAAATTTTTTAACGTTTTTCTTGAATTTTCTTGTTAAATTAGTACTATCTAAAAGTTGATCATTTATAAAAATGTGTGAGTTGAAAAAATATGAAAATGCAATTATTTTAAAGAAAAATGTATAACTAATATTTTAAAGTGGTATTTTAAGTTTAATAAAGCTTATAAGAATTATTTTTTCAGAATTATAAACTTTAAACTGGTTTTTCTCAGTTTGTGTTTTTTGAAATCTTAGTGCATTCAAAATGCTACTCCTTCGACAATTATTTACCAATCACTTCGATTTTTTTCCTGCGTGTTAAAAATAAAGCATGTAATAAAATTAGGGATCCGTTTTGCTATAAATTGAATACTTTTTTTTTTTAAAAAAATAAAATGTAAGACATGTTGGCTTTTTCGTTGATTTTTAGCCTGTATATCAACATTTTATTTTTTTTCTCGAAAACGAATAAAGTCATTCTATAATCGATCCCTAAAGTTGTTTAGAGCACCCATAAGAATATTATAAAAAAATTTCAGGTCGAAAAATTAATTTTTACAAAAGGAGTAGGATTTTAAAATTTTCCCAATTTTCTTCAAAAATTTTTAATTTTTAAAATTGTGTGAATAATATATGAAAAGTTTCAATTGGTATCATTTTCTTGAATAGAAACATTGTATAAAATGCTAAAATATAATTTTTAAATACGTAAATAAAGAAATTTGCTCAAAGGGTACTAAGTCCTCTTAACAGGATAATTTGTATGGTTTATAATTAGAGTAGCCTTGTACCTTTACGTCCAATTTATATATTGTACCTTACGTTATTACTGAATTCAATTCAATGATTTTATATGGAGGGGGTGCGAGGAATATTATGATTGAAAATTGGGTGGCAATTATAGAAAGTTTGAGAAGCACAGACTTAGCACAAAACGATATCCCTTCTGGGAATGAACAAAATACGAAAAACACCAGCTTGGACTCAATTATCAGATCGTCCTACTGAATCATCGGAAGAATTCGTTGCAGTAGATGATGATAATGTGTGTACAGCCCCAACTATGACAATCAAAGGCATTTTGGAGCTTATTCAAAACTCAAAAAATTTCATTGATGCAGATTCTGACGACGAAAATGAAAGGAATAATACAGTTCCCACATCCAAGGGCGTAGGGTGGGGGGAGAGGGTCCATGGTCCTGGCGGCATACGAAAGGGGGCGGCGGCAAGCATTGCGATATTTAAATTCAAAAAATATTTCTAACTCTAAATAGCACCCGCGGGATGAAACTGACGGAAACGAGTGAAATCTTTAATACACGCATAAATGCAGGAAGTTTATTAGTCGCTGTGCAATCGCATTCGTTTTTATGTTACTTAGGCTTCTGGCAACCAGTTGTAATATCGTCTTGTAGTTCCAATGAAATATTCAAGTTTTGTTTATCCTTAAAATATCAAATTACAAATTAATCATCAAAATATAGAATATTTGTCTACATGTACTTAAATGTTATGATAGATTTAGACTTCTTTTAGTCACCCACCTT
>BMAU01004075.1:0-53581 GCA_019973935.1 Trichonephila clavipes
TATGGAACATCTTGAGAAAGTTTTTAATTGTTCTTCAGATTGAGAAGGAGTTTCAGTCCCTTGCCAATCTCAAAACAAAAAAGAAAGAAGAAAAGACTGGACACTCTTAACCACAGAGATATTTAAGGTTAAACCTATTGATAAGATTGTTACCAATTGTTAAAAATTTATTATTGCATCCCCAGATTCATCTCTCCCACTAAAAGCACAAATTACGTGGTCCGTCGCCAAAAAGCCCTCGTGTAGCTGAACAGTGCGACGTTAATATTTCAATCAATCAATCAATCAAACCCACTAAAGCATTTGTTTGTTCATCAGCTTTTCATGCATTAAAGTATATTTTAATTTTAATTAGTTAGCATGCGTTTTCAAGTTTTTAACACTATACTTACTTGAGTTTAAAAAATTTTAATCTTTTAAAGTAAATAGCTCTATACCTGCTGTCAAAAACACTTTTAAGTTGATAAATTTGCAAAAAATTTAATGTTACAATTAGGGGGTCTACCTAAACTGAAAAACCTGTCAAGGGGTCTATGAGGCTTAAAACAAGTTTGAGAACCTCTGATTTAGAATGATAAAAATAATAGTAAAAATTGCTAAAAAATCGACGTTATTCACCTCATTTATAAAATCAAATCTTCATATGTTGTTACTTAACAATCTTGTAAGTATTCATGCATTATACTATACTCAAATAGGGGAGATGAATAAAATGTAAAATTAAAAACATTTATAGTATTTTTATATATATATAATTTCAAATCTCTAATATTTTAAATGAAGATTTATTTGGCTGTATTGAATAGCTTAGAATAATATTAAATCAACGAATTAAAACAAAGCCACAGCAACGCGTGGCCGGGTCAGCTGTTTCTTGTATTTTTGTGTTTTTATACTACTTGTTGATCGTGTAATGGAACAACTACCCTTGTTGCAAGGCCTAACCCAATTACTGTACTGGCTACTTTTAAAGATAATTTCCTCACATCCGATATCCTATTTTATTTGATATTTATGATACATCATAGCTTTGTTATTAGTATCAAGAAGGCCCGAGGGCATTTTTTTAATCCTTTATCTACCGACGGTACTTACCACTTACTTTAAAAAATTACATAGAATAACCATTTTTGAATATTCTGACGATACTTAGCAGAATATTCTTTGAAATCCACCTTCCAAGATATATGGCTGAACCCCAGTTCTATGATAAGTATTTTAGAGGGGAAGGCACATAGTTCTATAGCAGAAATTTGCGTTTTCAGCAGATTGCGAAGATTGTTATTTTTTGTTCTGAAAAAGTAGTTAATGTCAGGAGGTAATTGACCTTTATTTTTGTTTCTGTATGTTAAAGGAGGAAGACTTTTAGAAACTATTTGAATATTTATTTTAAATGAATAGTGTGTATAATTAATTTTGCAGTTAAATATTTTTAATTAATTAATTAGCTCGAACGGATTAAATTTCTAAACTTGAGTATTTTTTAATTTTATCATTAATTTTAAATGTGGTGATAAGAAAAAATATTGCAAGAAATAAACTGCAGTAAATTATAATGTGTAGATAAAGGGTTAAACCTTTAAGGCTTTTGCATTCTCCTTGTTTGTTACTAACTTTTATGTTGACTTTTAAAGAGTCGACTTTTCAAAAAAAAAATGTTTTATTTTAACGTAATCTTATATAAATTAATAAATTTATTATTATCATTATTATTTCAAACTGTATTTTTAAAAAATAATTAGGATGGAAAAGGTATAAGTATAAACAAAATTTTCAATTTCAGTACATAATACTAAAATATTTTTATTGTATACATTTATAGAAAAAGAAATATCATTATTATTAGTCTATTTCCATTATGCTTATGCGTGTTTCAGTACATACTTTTGTTATAAAAACGCTTGTGGTAGCTAAAAATAAGAAATGTAGGTTTGCACTCAATATCATTTAAGAATCTCGAAAACACTGCATCAATCGTAGTATTTGATTTTGTCGCTTAATATTATTCTGTTATTTTGTAGAGATAAGGCGAAATTGTCTTTTTGCGCCTTGATTTTACCTTATTTGAGGTAAAACGAGAAATCCTCGCACCATATATTGTCTTTACTAATCCTTCACCATTTGTGTGTTTCTACATGAACTAGCTTTCCAACCGCACCATTTGCCAATCCCTCTGTCACATCAATATTTGTGTTAATCACGTAATAAATATCGATAAATACATAAATCGTTTGCTAAGGCAATCCATTTGTATCAATTGATGACATCTTATGTAATTTTTGACGTACGAAAGTTTCTTGCTCTTTTTGAAGTACAACCAATATACATCATTTTTGCAGTTGAACTTATTATGTCCGCATATGCACACAATATTTTATTATTATACTCATTGACAGAATTGTTTGTGTTGAATAATCGTATATTTTGAGGACATATTGCTTCATCTTATTTCACGGTACAAAAACGAGACTCAATCAGAGTTATTTCTATTTCATGAAGTTGTTTTTGATTTCTTGTAAGTGTAGAAGAAAGTGGTGATTCGCTTGACGCGTGACTTCATTTAGTTTCATAAAATTTTTAGATTTCGCCATAAAATCGGTCCAAGGATGGGGGTCTGTCATAAATGGGCGTAGAACGAACTGGTGGTAATGGACGTAAAATAATATCTAATCCACCAAAAACTTGACTGAAAATTTCCAGTTATTTGTTTTAATCTGGAATCAACCTTCCATAATAATTTAGCACTGATCATACTTATCTCACACATCAATGATTATGACTTTATTGTATTTGAAAAGAGTTCTGCACATTGTTGAGCAGTTTCAGAATGTAACGGAAGTAATCTTGCTAAAGAAATTTTAAACTTGTATGAGCAATTCATCGTTCTGGAAATAGCTACTGCTGCTTTACCAGTTGAAGTACAAAGATATATGCATGACAGTATCCATCATTGTTCGTATAGCGATTATAAATTTCCATCAAAAGTTTAAGGTGTCTCAGGGGGGTTAAATTTCTCTAGAGGTCTGAAAATATAAACAACTTTCAAACAGGTATAATTCTTTTAAATTTAAATTAAATAATTCGAATCTTTTACACAATGTTTATAAAGGAATGGGGCTTCAGAAAAGTATAAAATGTTTAAAATATAATCATAATTTTAAAAATTATAAGCATATAAATATAAGAAACTTTTCTATAAGAAATATTTATTAAGTTTTACGTCACGCATGCTATTTTCTAAAAGAGTAGCTTTAATTACTAGCTATAAGTTGATTTATAAAGACAAATGTATTTTTATTACACTGTAGTTACTTTTATATAAATAGAATAATAACTTAAATATTTTAATAAATAAAAATACATTAAAAAAATTAAAAAATTGCAATTTTTACAAATATTTTGAAATACGAAAGATATATAATACTAAAATGAGTAGCGTTTTAAGAGTATGAGACATTTTATATTTCTATAAAGTTTTATGCATCAGAGGCTACTATTTTAGAAAATATTGTGCGCAAAGCAAAAAATACTTAATATTTTTTATAGAATTTTGATATGCTTATAATTTTTAAAATAATTATATTTTAAACATTTTATACTTTACTGAAGCGCCAGTCTATTATAAAGAATGTGTAAGAGATTCGAATAATTTAATTTAAATTTAAAAGAATTATGCCTGTTTGAAAAAATCATTTATATTTTTCAGACCTCTGAGAAATGAAGTAAAAGTTCTTTTGTTTGCGTGTTTTTGGATTGACATTCTCATTAATTAATAGAAATCTTCTTTGGGCATTAAATTTTCTCTATTTTACAATAGCAGTAATTTGCAATGCTAAGTAGCTAGTAATGTTTTAAGTGGGTGCCATTATTGAAAAAAAGATTAATTTTTCATTCGCATTTTTTCCCTCACCAAATCAGTGATTTTTATTCGTAAAAGTGGACGTGGTGAAGCAGATGTTGATTGCCAATTTGGCGCGAAACAGGTTTTTGTCGCCAAACACTTGGCTTTCCGTAAATTGCGCTTTTTATAAAAAGTCTATTTTTGAAGGCTTAATTTTTAAGTTAATGGCTTACAATTTCACACATCGATTGAAAACAATGGTAATTTTTAAATGGTAATTTTAATTCTTTTTCGTGAGAAGTCTAATAGACGAAAACGCCAAAAAAATTTTAGAAACCGTAATTTTTAAGCAATTTTTTAAACTTTGTACATGTTATGGATAATACTGTTCTACACAGAGAAAAGGTTCAGTGAGATTACTTTTATAAATAACGAAGTTATTTAATATTTACATAAAATGTTGAGTATTTTTGAAAAAATCATAAAAAAGAAAAAGTCTTTGGCATTCTATTTTAAATGACTGATTCTAAAAGAGAAAGGAGGAACTACTTTAGGTTAGAATATCAATTCATTAACGAGAAAGAGGAAATTGAACGGAACGGTTTAGTTATTTTCATAAAAAACGTATCGATTTTGACTCATTTTGGAAAAATCGTAAAAAATAAAAATATCATTATTTGAAGAAAAATTATACCGTATCTTCGTGAAAAAAAACGATCTTTCCGATTCTGTATTTTTTATCTGAGTTTGATAGAAAGAATTAGATGGCTTTTGTTTCGCCCGATTTATAATAAACCAGATTAGTTTAAATAATTCACAACCACACAGAAACTCAACATTCTAAATCTTCTTTATTTATTTTTTCACTGTTGCCATTTACATAAAACCATAAATATTTTATTTACAAAATTGTTTCAATACAAAGTTGAGTTGCTTCGTTGTTTATTATAATTAACTTCTCAGAGATTTGAATTTATTTTAGTTTAAATATATCTATTAAATTACATCTCGTGGTTATGATATGAATATTTGTTTAAACTCGCGACAGCTTTTTTAAAAACGTGGTGAAAGTCGGAACTTCATACATCTTTAACGTACATTCATCACGTAACCGTAACTGGTAATGCGTAACGAAAATTTTTCCCTAAAGTGCCATAAGAAGTTAACTTAAAAAAAATTGTATATTTTGGTACTTATCAGTTGTAAGCCCTTCACAGATTTGCGGTTCTTACAAAACTAAACGTTAGTGGTACTATGAATCTACGGTTGTACTTATGCTACGATTCATGTGATGTTGATATCACAGCACCCAGCCCATTAATAAGTATAGAATAAAGTAAGTCATCACCTCAATATCAGTACATTTCAGCAGTACTTAGGCCTATTTCCAACTGCATAGCATGACTATTTGGTCAAAAATATAAGAACTTATGTATTATCGCGCCTATTGGCGGCATTATATGAAACAAAGCACATGGTTGCCAATTCAGTGCGGACGACATATAGAAAATTGTGATTGAAAACTTGGCAAGTTATTAATAGAATTGGCAATTGTTGCAATAATACATAAGTACCAAAAAAATTTTCTATGACATTTCGGTTCTTACATATTATCCCAAACTATTGGCGACATTACTTGAAACGAAGCAAATGGTTGCCACAAATTAGCGCGTACAACACATGCGAAATCAGAGTTTCGAACTTAGCGAGTTATTTTGAACGTTGGCATTGGTGCGATTAAACGCGTAACAACATTTCCTTCCATTGAAAAAGAAAAAGGGTGCTGCTTTTCCTGACACATAAGAATCTGCTTTGATATTGTGGTGTAAATTTTGCTGTGGTGATGATAATACGTAAGTACCCTTTTCCTTTATTGGCAAGTTCCATGTTTTTCCATTGTAACAAAAAAAGTTGAAAATGTAAACAATAAAAATGACTAACTAATTGGAATTAACAGATTGTCAATGTTGTGATTTAAGTTAGAATTTCTATTTACGTACAAGTATTTTTGACTTTTTTTGTTTTGAGCTGCTTCATCAAAATCAGACCATAATTTATTTATTTAAAGTAGCTTTTTGGTTTGAATCAATATTTTAATTTTTCTATATGTATGGTTACTTTTATATGTATATATTTCATTTTTCAATTTTAAATATTGAAGATTTTCTGTTATGTGTTTTTAGTTAATGTTCAAAATTGTTTATGGCAATTTTTCTGTTTTAGATACCTTTTAATTTTAAGTAATTTTATAACTAGCTGTATGGCCCGGCATAGCATGGGCTTTCTCAACTCTTATAAATAAAAAGCTTGAGGAAAATATACTTTTTCGATATTTCTTTGCGTTGCACGGGCTATCGTAGTTTTAAGAATTAGTACATATTTTCAAAATCAAAAAATGCCAACACTCATATGTGAATTGATAAAATAAACGCAAATCCTGATTAATGAAATTTATTTAAGTGTTACTATTATTTTTTTAATTAAAGATCATCAGTTTTATTATATTTTTCAAAAATAATATATGATCAATTACAGTGGCGCACACAGGAATTTTCAAGGGGGTCCGAAGTCGAAAGTTCACCATTCTTTGTATCTCATGCTCCTTTTGATATTGTCGATTTTCGGGAACGAAATACAGTAAAAAACTAATTATTGAATAAATAATTAGCATTAATTAATAAGGTAAATAATTAATAACAAATATGATGCAATTTTACGTACTATATGCGCGTTCATAATCCAATCGGAAAAAAATCAAGGGCTTTGGGGCCGGACGCCGGTAATTTTGCGCGACTGATCAGTTATATTTCGTTACCATTTTTACTTATTGTGTAAAATGTTTTCATATTCAAGAAATATTTTATAAAGTGGTATGTAAATGAAAAAAAATGCAATACAAAATTATATTTTTGTTCAGTAAAACAAAGAAAAAATATTTTTGAAATTAAAATTACTCTTATAATTTAAAAAAGGAATCTTGCTTATCATCCATAGGTACAGTAATTATGGCGAAAAACAAGACTCAAAAGTCAGTTTTTCAGCCGAACAATAATTTATAAGGCTTTTTTTTTTAACAAAATCTTATACAGATCATGATTACCTATTCATGACACAAGTATCAATGGTTTTACAATCAATGAAAGTACACCTTTCACTTCTCGCATAGCTTTAATTCTCTCATGTCATGTTCATTTATTCGCAAACAACAACAAAAAACATCTGTTCGAAAAACTATGGACGCGATTAAATGCACTGGCGAAATGTTTTCCTTCTGACAATCTGTGTTTCATGCTGATTGTATATATGCACATGCATTGTATACATTTTTATGTAAATATTTTGTATTTTTACATATCTATGCCATTTTCTGTTGTTGAAAATAAAAATTATTGCTATATTTACTTCATCGTCATATTCGTGTTTTCTTTAATTGTAGAAAAAATATTTCTTAAGATATAAGCAGAAAGAAAATAACACTAAATTCAAACTAATTGCTATTAACAGGTTGACCAACATATTGTAGAATAATGCTTCCTATTTATAAGAAACAGGAATGTACCTGCTTCATTTTTTTTTTGCATGTCACAGTTTTGACCTTATGGTCCTAGGACCGATAGAACTCATCTTAGTTTTCAATGAAAAAATCAGAAATTTTTTAACAAGAAGTATTGCTGAAACTATGATGATGTGCATCTTAAAACAATATTCTCATATTTTCTTTTGGATTTCTTTGAATTTAATGTTGACCTGATTTTTCGTTGTGACTTTGCTTCTGACAATCTTGCAAACCAGAAACTGTATCATTTGTGATCGAAAAAATGTTTGCACAGAAAAAAAGATGCACACTGAAAATATTTTTCATATTTCCCTCTAGATTTCTTTAAAACTCAGCGTTAAAGTGATTTTACGTCTCATGCCATCATGGTTTGACGTTGCTTCCGATAATCTGTTCTTACATAGTTTCTTGGAGATAATTTTCATATTTTATGTTATTATACTGTTCATATATAATATATATATATTTCAATTATCACTATAGTTATTTATCATTGTATGTACTCATTCATTTGCTCTTTGCAGTCAAACTATAATTTTTAGTAGAAATATTGCAAAAAAATATTGTTTAATTAATTAATCCCTTAGAAACATAGTTTATTAATTGTTGCATTCAGTTTTGTTGTGTTGGTTCTGGACTATTTCAAAGGGGACGTGTTTTATCCGTTTTAGGTAGTTTTGATGATAGCTCATACTAATTAAATTTTTAGTATTGAATTTCATCTAATATATTATATATTAGATGTATTACAGAGATGTTAGATCGTATTGCACCCATATCTCATGTAATACTAATTGGTTTTTTTCATTTACTGGCTTAATATTTCTTAGTTATAATAGCATTAATAAATCAGTTAATGATCATTAATTTTTTTCTTTCAGTTTATCTCTTGCAGGCTATTTCACCCATAGCAGGAACTTACTACTGCTATCACCTCTCTGGTATAATTTTTATTTATATTTGCATTCATTCATATCTATTTATTCTTTTTCATGCTAAATTGCTTTCTTACATTGAAATATTTGTTTTTGTTAATTTGTTATTTACTTTGAGGCCAAATTGCAATATGTTTAAAATTATTTATAATGTGAAAATTCATTCTATAAAGTAATTTTTAGTTTTTGGTTATATCACTTCATACAGGGTTTTAACCTCACAAAAAAATATTTTAATTGCTATAATAAGTGAATTTTTTTTGTATTTTTAAAACTTAACCTATACGAAGAACGGGCTTTTCAGCTAGTCACTAATATAATCCAAAATATATATTGCCATTTTTCTCACCAATTAACTTCATTGAAATTTCGGAGTTTAACTCTTTTGGTACGTTTTTGTGTTTAAATATGCTCTTAAAAATGGGGTAAAATGTATACAGTATTACGAATTGCAACGCTTTTGTTTACATAATATGTTTAACTTTTAATGCAGTGTTTCTCAAACTGTGGGGCGCGCCCACTGGTGGTAACCCTGCGAGGGGGCTCGAGAATATTGAAAATAAAAGGTTTAAAAAAATTTTTTTGGAATGAAGTAAAACAAAATTCTTTCTGACATAATAAAAAATACACATTTACACTGATATAATTTATTTTTAACATCTGGTGATCATCAAAAATAAAAGATTCCACTTCAAACGCTCATTACCCATCTTTGATCCTATAACAAAATTAAAAAAAAAAATATTTTGTTTGCTTTGCGGTCAATATGAGAGAACGATGAGAGATTTTTTTTTTACATTTCTTTTAACGATATCAAACGATGAGAGATTTTTTTATATTACTTTTCTTTTAACCTAAAATATTACTTTAGCTGACCATCGAACTTACTGGTATAGTTATCTCCGCCTTTTTAGGAAGTTGTAAATATATATAATATATTTCTTTTTCATCTTTTTTCATGTGAAAAGAGTTTTACTGATATATGGATAGCATGAGTATTCTGAAACATATAATGCATAATGAAAAGCGTTTTACACAATTATTTTAGAACATGCTACACTTTCCCCATGGAGAATTTTGTAGTTTTGATTTGCTGTGTTGTACGACTTATTATGGTTTATAAAATGTAATAAGCAGAATATTAAAAAAATGGGCGTTTGGGATCCCTATCGAAGGAAATTGAAAACTGATCAAGCAATTGAAGAACCTACTGAAATAATGCATATTTATCAAGATAGCGAAAGTAAATATCAGAAAAGCGTTAGACATGAAACATTTGAGTTGATTGAAATTTTCAAATGCAGCCTAAAGATCTCTATAAAGAAAACTATGAGGCCATAATGTAGCACTTCGCCTTGTCAAAAAGACACAAGGAAGAAAAAGTTCAAATGCTATTTGTAGATCATGAAACAACAGCAAAACTACAAAAACGTGAACAAAATATGACAGTTTAGCTGGAAAATAACGTTCCTTGGTTTGTTAGCGAAAAGTGTCTCTGTGATTGATGTCTTTTATTAAGGACACGCACATTTGGAACATTTTCTTTTAGTTTTATTGATTTTTTCAAATTTTCTAAGAAAATTGAAAAGCCCTTGAAAGTAGGTAAGTATATTTTCTTAATTAAATTATTCACTGGAATTGTGATTTTTATCGTGTATAGCAAAATAACTATAAAATAAATTATAGTTTTAAACAAACTAAAAACACGCTTTTATAGTGAATTGAACTAAAAAGTATATATATATATATATATATATATATATATATATATATATATATATATATATATATATTACTTAAAAGTAACATATACAAAATTTAATACTTATCTTGTTAATTTTGTGACGACTTACGCGTTTTTTCTTTAACAAGTCCTTTGGGTTCTTTGGGCCCGAATTAATGGCAACTCTTTTCCAACCAAATCCAAGAAACGAGAAATGAAGAGATGCAAATAATATAGGATAAATATAGGATCTTAGAGTAAGCGTGAGGGCAATGATAGCAATGTAATGGTAGTGTAAAGGAATGTTCGACAATTAAAGTGCGTTGTGGTATTGATGTTAATTTCAGTTCGCTATTTAAAGATTCAAGTTCTACGTCGTGGATAAACATATTGGTGATTGATTAGAAGCTAAAGGTACTGCTGCATACCACTGTAGATAAAGACAAGTTTATTACAGAATAATATAAGGTAGGATTGTTTACTTACTAATTATAATTGAAGATTAGGCGGTTCAAGTTAATTGATATGGAGTCTGTGTATATTTTGTGTGTTACGTATTGTGTCATCGTAGATTCTCGCATTCATTAAGTAGTTATATTATATTTGTTCAAAGTTTAAGTTGAATATCTTAATAAAGTCGTATTAAGATAATGTTTGATTCTAGTTCTTACATTAAGCTTCACACACCTCCTCTAGCTCACGCTGATACTTCGAGGGATGTACTTCAAAGGGGCGGTACATCACAATTTGTACGGTTTATAATTATAATCATGTTGTAGCTTTAGCGCCAAAGTGCATTATTATTGCATTCAATACATTATTATTTTTGGGGGGCGATAAAAAAATTATATGATTGAAAATTGGGCCGCCAGTAGTGAAAGTTTGAGAACCACTGCTTTAATGTTCAAGTCACTTTTAAGTACTTGTAGTTTAGAATGTCTGAAAATTTACCAGTAAACATTTTGAAAGTCTCAAAACTCACTTTGTTCTGTAGAAAATGGCATGACAAACTTTCTTCAGTACTTCAAAGTGTTCCACGCATTAGCAGATACAAATAGAGGCAAAAACTCGGTATTTCATAATTCTTTCCCTGCACTATTCCATAATACCTCCACCTTCTCATCTATTTTTTGAATGAATAAGTAACTCTATTTTATTTCAGGCTAACAGTTAATATTAAGGTTTAGTAAAGTCACACAAATTCTTTAATAAGTAATCAACAAAAAATCTGTTGATGTTCATTGGGAGAGACCTTATCTTGATAAATAGTCACACTAAGTCTTGACAAGTATTCTGAATCTCTTCTGGTTTAAGTTAAAAATTTCAAGCAAAATAATTAAACAAGTTTTTATTAATGTTTTTAGAACAAAATTTAAAAAAGGGTTCATTACAGAACTCAAATGCCTTTGTAAAAATCAAAATATTAAAAGTTAAAATTTTGATTTTTTCCTTATATTCTTTTCTAAATTTAGATTATTTTAAAACTACCTAAAAGAACCGATTTTTGGAATTCATAAAGATCACAGGCAGTGAAAGAATAATGGATATTCAAATTCGTATGGCGTTCACATGATAAATGCAGTCACGTGCTCGCCGTTGAATTAAAAACTAACATTAGATTTGTACTTATTGTTCTCCTTGTAAAATTTAGATAAAGATCCAAATTTTTTGATTGGCTAAAGAAATTCAAGCATTAATATTCCTCAAAAAAGTTTTCTAAATTAAAGAAAAACATATTATATTAAACTAGCATATTTAAATCAAGTTCATTTTGTTTACCTATGAGCGTTATTATTGTTAACAAATATATACTTTTGAAATGAAGTTTCTGCGAAAAACAAAATTTGGCAACAAAGAAGCACATGAACTGATTGGGTGGAAACACGTGATTGCAGTTATTATGTGACTATGACGTCATATGAATTTAGCCCATTGTTTCATAGTTTTTTTTTCATAGACATAGAAGTATAGATTTTCAAATGCTTTTATTCGTCTTTTCTTCTAACTAATTACATTTGCATTGCAAAAGAAGAAAATGTCCATAGTTTTCTTCAGAGTATATCAGCTACTTTGCCAACAGCATCCTGAGCAGCGTCGGCGGCTTCTGTAGAAAATAAACAAGTAATATAAATTTTTTTAATGTTAATTCCTACTTAGGTCAACAGAGAAATTTTTATTTCAGTTACTTTTTATTAAATAATTAGAATTAATATAAATATGTATATACATATGACAGAATCACAATATTAAGTTGCAAAATAGAAAGCGATTTTCCTTTTATATAGGGTATTGGGCTATTATTTTTGTTCGTTACTATTTATTCAATCATAAATCACTTTCTGAGGAAAAAGGTCATCCCAGGATGGATTCGAACCTACGCTCTTTGGATTAGAAGTCCAAAGCGCTATCCATTGCACTAAGAAGACACAACGAGCGATTTTCCTTTTTATATAGGGAATTCCTTTATTCCTTTATTTTTTATTTAGAATTTCACTTTGTCACTATACATTTGATCTGCTTGATTTTGACTTTTTACCCAAATTTACATAGTTCTGAAAAATGAAAAATATTAATCGAACTGATCGAATGAATGGTTCAATTAGAGAGAGAGAAAGAGTAAGAAAATTGCAGTGTGTTCTCCGAAAAATTAATCCTTTTTTAATTTAATAACACTTTAATAACACTCCTTTTGAAATAATAGGAAATACAACATATTATAAAATCAAAAAAACAGTAATTTAAATAGTTTCTCTTGATAAAGCATTTTGAGGCTTTTTGACGTAATTGATCTAAGTAATTTGTTATAGGAATTTTCCCTATTTTAAGGCAAAGTAATTCATTATTTCATTCGGAACAGTGACAACGATAAATTTTATTCCAATTTTTTTTTTTTTTTTTTTTTTTTTTTTACTGAATTGATTAGTGCATTATTAGTTTTATCACCTGATTTTTTTCGTTTTTCTACTTGTTCTATATGTTTGGCTGTAGTAAACGATAAAGGAAAATTTGAAATCACTATTTCGAATCGAACAACACGGACCTTTCATTAAAGAATTGCGTTGTATCACATAGCTCTTAATATTGTATTAAAAACTTTTTTAATACACTGAAAACTTAAAGCCGAATCAGCAAAAAAAAAAAATAAAAAAATACCAGAACTAAAAAAATTTCAAATACTTGACATCATATCTAAGTTATTAAACCTAAAATGAAACTTCAGTTTTTATCGAATGAAAAAAAAAAATTTTTGAAGAAACATTACTACACAAAAAATTGCCAGTATGGTACACTGGACCAAATGGGTGCATGGATAGATCTGTTCTACAATTTTAGTTATTTATTTGTATTTATTCTGATTATATTCAATAATGAAGCAGTTATGTAAGGAAACTTTTAAGCTACACAGTTATGAGTGTTACTTATGTAAAAACGTATTCTAACTACACGTTAACTATAAACTTATTTTACACATAATTGTCCTTTCCATTGGAAAAATAAACTACTTACCTCCAAATGGGTTGTTACCATCATGATGATGTGCTGTAAAAAAAAAAGGATGCGATATTAGCCGAGCAATTAAAAATAGTATAATCAATATAAAATAATATGAAAATATAGGCACTAATTTTTTTTTTATGTTAGTGTACATTGCCTCAAATTGTTGTAATTCTTAAAATCAAACGATTTCAGTTCTATTGTTTATAAATTTAACCATTTTCATATTTTACGTTGTTCAGTTTGCACTTTCGTCTTCCGTTGTTTATTCGAACATGGATGTTTCGAACAATATTGGTAAGAGTACCAGGATCTTAATTTAAAAGAAAATGCGAGCTCCTCTTTTAATTTTTATGAACGAAAAAGATTGTGGAATTCGTCTTTTCCGTTATTTTGTTTTCTAAGAGTTCTGTTTTTATTCTTCCACATTTTCATGTCTCTCATTTCGGCCGTCATAAAATACGAGAAGCAAAACAGCGAAATAGAAAAATACCGGTAAGTAAGAAGGATAAGAAATTTTACAACCGTATGTTTATTTTGCGTATCTTACGATGCAAATTTGAGAGTGGCCACAGTAATAAATCTATCACAAGTAACTTTTTTTTTTTTTCGTTGACAGGAAATTATGAATTTCCATTTCATTTTAATTTTACTTTTGATAAAATAAATTTTTAAACATTCCTCGTTCGCGATGAAATTCATAAAGAACTCGGAATCTTTTTAACCATTATTATTTTTTCCCATTCCACTTTTTATAATATTTTCTGATCGTTTTCCAGGCATTTCTAAATTCCTCATATTCTTTTTCTTTAAACCCTGTTACTCCATTTTTCCAATTTGTCCCACACAAAAAAAGCAAATACATTTTTTGCTTAATTATTCTTTTTTTTTTTTGCTTTTAAAATCAATGTAATTAAATTCTTTCGTCGGGAATAAGCTATCGTTCGAAATTTTTAAACATTAAATTTTATTGTGATAGGAGATTTATTTTTACTTATTTTTTAACAAACTTATTTTTTCTATTCCATATTCCAAAACGATCAAGAGGGTAGTCGATAAGCGGTTTTTGTTAGGTTTAGATATGTTATATTTTTTATTTAACAATCGACTAAAAATCTATCTATTCACAACAAGAGAAAATATTTATTCGATTGATATTCATATTATATTTTTAAATATTATTAAAAGTTTCATGCAAAAATTTTTTGTTAAACATTGTTCTGCTTAGTTCAAAAACTTTAATAAAGGTTTTATTATTGAAGGTAAAAACCATTTCACACTTTTGTAATCTTACGGGAGATTACTGACTGTTACAGCAGACACAATCCTTTTATTACTTCATTGAAATTTAAACAAAATATATAGAAAATTCAGAAATTAATTTTTTGTTTAATGTTTTTTCTGAATCTAGACAGACATTTTTAAATGTCAATTACGTACTTAAATAATTACACTTAATATCGTGATTAAATCCAGTAAGTTTAATGCTTCATGAAAATTACTGGTGTAGTATAATCTATTTTGAAAAAAATAATTTTACGTACAAAAAAAAAATTAAATTGTAGCATGAAATGGCTTTAATTTGTTTTCCGGAGTAAAATGGACCTTAATCATTGATCCCAAAAATGTATGCTATGAAGATGAATGATTTTACAAATATTGCTACATTTTCAAAATTTGACTTACTGTAGGCAATACCTGAAAGAAGCGAAAAAAAATTAGATAAAATTGCACATGTTAATGCTATAAAAGTTAACAAGTAAACATTTTGATTATTTTAGAACATTTTATTTCTGCACGGTGTTTCGAAGAATGTTAAGTTTTTTTTTTTTTCGCAACCACAAAAAGTTTGGAAGACATAACCCTTAACTTCGCAATATTTTAAACTTCTATGAAAAAAATTATATCAGCTAGTTTTCAAGTAATAATAAAAGGGGAAAATATGAAAACATTTAAGCATTTTTTTAAATTGAATTTCAGTCATTTTTTGTTTGTTTCATGCAGAAGTGCGACATTACACAGTAGTGCTGTAAATAACAAAACTTTTTTTATGTGAGGATTTTCATATTCACCCGAAAATATTTCAGTTTCTTATCTAGCAATTTATATCGTCAACAAACAAGAGGAAGCATAAAATATAATGGATTCTTTTTATAGCAAAACACAATTCTTATGACATCAGAGATTTTTATATTTGTTGCGATTTCTCGAAAAAATGCACTTGCATCTAGTGACAAATTTAGCATGTATTTCGTTGCAGTAATCTTATAGTGATTTGTAGGTAATTAAAAAATATTAAGTCTGTTAAATTAAAATAAATCATATGTTTGAAATGCAACAGTGCGAAAAATAACGGTTAAGATCTAACTTGATATTCTATTGATCTTTAAAAACAATAATTGGAACTTGAACTATTATTTGTTGTTCTTTTAATTTCAAACATATCCTTCAATATTTAATCGATATAATTAGATGATCCCACAGGGTATTTACGTATATAAATGAAACTGGTAAGTAAATAACTCTAGGGTCCAACTAAATATTTCTCACTTTAGTTGCTCAAGAACAACTTATTACAAAATGCCTACATAGGAGACAAGCAATTTATTCATTTACTCATCACGAAATCCCCAGAAATATTCGGCCTACAGGCTTTGAATTCTGTTGGTATATTTTATTTTGTTGAGTAGAAATCCGCTAAGAACGAGTTTTGAGGAAACTGAATCCTAAAGGAGTTTACGAAAGTTTTTAGAGATAAAAAAATCTCGCGTTAATGAATTTATTCCCTACCGACTATAAATTTAGCAGGCATTTTTTTTTCGTCAGTAGAGATCTGTGAAGAACGAGAGTTTTGCAGAAATCGACAGCTGTGAGCTGCTGCTACAGGTGCTTGATAGATAAAATTCCCGTTTGAAATTAACAGGCCAACATAATTGAAATTTGGTTGGCATGTTGTCAAATAGAGATCAGTTTAGAACCAGAACGAAATTTGCGGAAATCGATTCCCAATGAGCGTACAGGAGCGTTTTGGATTAAAAAAAAATCCCGTTTCCGAAATAATCGACATACAGACTAGGAATTTTAGTAAGCAAGTTTCTTTTGTTAAATACAGATCCACTAAAAATCGTTTTGTGGACATTGACTTCGATATGGAGCCGAAAAAGATATAAAAAATATTTCACTTAAATATCCAAGTCCCGTCCTTTTAAAACAAAAGACGAGGGCTAGAAGTATGTTTTCTGTAAAATCGAAGGCTTAATGTCAGGACTTGGATATCAAGGACTTAAGAAAATGTTTTCATACAACGCCATGAAAAACCATCGAACCGGCGGGTAGCGTCTAATAAAATATATTAAGCATACTTACTCATCATGCCCACAAGAGCGAGGATCATGAAAATGAGTTGTAAGAGGGAAGACATCTTCGAAGTTTCTCACTACGTTAGAAGTTGCAAATAAAAGAACTGTTTTCGGTTCTGGGTATGGAAGCAAGGGAGACGTTTCCTTTTTTATACTAACAGCGGCTTTTTCAATAAACAAGGAAAACCTTTTTAGAACACCTTAAGTGAACCAGAAAATGCCAATAAGAATTAATTCAACTCTAATTGTTTTCCTGCGTTAATATGCCATATAAGTTAATGTACCATTTTTCGAAGTAAATATCATAAAAAATATATTTATGTACTAAAATCTAAATTGTTTTGTCGATTCATTAATTCTTATTCTTCTATCTTGTTTGTTTGTTTTTAGTATCGATAAGTGTATTTTATCATCGAATATAAATATTTATTTATTTTTTTGTTCAAGGTACGGTTGATTAGAACGATGAATAATAACAGGTGAATTAATTTTATTTTGATTAAGTTTAGTAGAATTGTGCCAAAATATTAAAGAAATATCATTAAAATGTGTTGTTGTTGCTGTTTCTTATCGAGTAGATCGACAGAAACTTTCAAGATTGATCAAGTCCATGAAACCGTGCGTTTTAAAACAATGAAGAACTGTAGTAGGACTTAAGAGCAGCTGGCTCTTATGGCAACCAATACAAGACAAGTTGTGGGCCGGGACCGCTTCGTTGTCGTTGCAATTCAGAAAAGGAGGGTACACTTTAAGGCCCTCCACATGCTGTTGATCTTGAGTGTGTCCACTGCGAAACCTCGCAAGATTAGTTTCAACTCACCTACTGCTTGTCCCAAGCAAAGCAGCATCAGGACGCACAGTGGGTAGTTGACCCGATCTGGCGCACTGGAAATTATTTTTTATGGCCTTAAAGTCTTCATAATTATATCTAATGATCAAAAATCATAGTAATTAATGTAATTGTTTTTACCCAAAAATAAGGTAAATAGGGTTTTACCAAGAAAATTTGATCAAGAATAAATTATTGCTAAGTGGAACTAGCTTTTGAACAAGGATCTAAGGATATTAACAGAATCAGTAATTTGACACGTAGGAGAACATATACAAGAAATACGATGGCAAGGTGAAAAAATTAAATTTTAACAGACCAAACAAATAGAATCAAACATTACATTGTACATATACAATAAAGAATAATAGGTAGTGTTTAAAAGGACTCGGCACCCTTTGAGCATTTTTTTATTTCTGTTTATAAAAATTATATTTTTAGCATTTCCTATAATATTTCTTTGTAAGAAAGTGATTCGAAGTAAAATTTTGCACATATTATATATATTCACACAATTTCATAAGTTAACATTTTTTTTTTAAAATTATGAAGATTTTTTAAAATTCTACTCTTTTATTTTAATCAATTTTTTGACATGAAACTTTTGTTGTATTCTGAGGATGTTTTAAACATTTTTAGGGATCGATTATCTTATATCTTAATTCGTTTTGGAGAAAAATAAAAAATTTGGATATGTATGCTAAAATTCAACCAAAAACCTAATATTTCCATATTTCAATTTTTTTTTTAAAAAAGTAGTCAGTTTACAGCAAAATGAATCCTTAATTTTGTTTCATAAATTACATATAAGACACAGGAAAAAAAAATGGTTGTTAAATAAATGTGGAAGAAGTACTATTATATATTTTGAAAAACACAAATGAGAAAAACACAAACTGAAAAAATAATTATTATATGCTTAAATAAACATATGATATTTCACTAAATTGTTAGTTATATATTTTTTTTAAAAAGAATAAAACCTAATACAAGTCTTACTCCCCCACAACCACGCATCATACGACTTGGAGAATAATTTTTCATTTCTATGAAACCTCATCCATTTTCCTCCTACAAACGAATAGATATTTTTAATAATTTTTCTAAATTTTAATTGCTGTTAGTACTCATATTTATCAAAGCCCGTTGTAATACTAACTAAACTCAAAACAGCATTAGTTTTGCGCTTGGGATCTTGCTCTTCCTTCCACACATTGAATAAGGCACGCCGAGTAATACTATGGCCAATGCTAAAAAAAACAAAATCATAACTTTGGGAATTGTAGGAAGTAGCAACTGATCAATCCGTGTCAGTCCCAAAAGTTCTAGTCCATTAACACATAAAAAACCGACATACTTTAGTATGTTATATGCTATGTTAAATGTTATGTTTTTAAAATTTTTAATCGAATTTGGGCTTAATTTTAAATTCAATTTAAGAAATTATTTACACATGGCATGTAATTTTTTAAAATAAACTCCGCTAAAATTTGCAAAATCTTTTTCAGAGGAAACGATAGAACGGATGCGACGCTATTTTAAACTTATTTAATTTCTAAAACTTTGAACCCAGTTTCTTAATTCCACATCACATCATGACTGCAAGTTAAGTTAACTAATTCTAAAATATTTTTTTTTTGAAACACTCATCTCACACTAAATCAAACACTGATCGTATAGTTTTAAAACATTATTAAATTCATTTTAAGCACAAGTATATGGAAATTTACTTTACTACAAGAATTTAAAAAATTAACTTTAGCTTGAGATAGGGAGGGAGCTGGGGAATGGACATGGTTGATGCCCGGAATCTCCGGGGTTTTTTATTATCTGCAGCTCTGGGATCGGCTCTCTGTGTCTAAAATCGGGGTGCGTCCCGTTTTTATTCGGCGACTTTCCACACCGAAATCCTAGGGCGGACTCTTTGTCTTGTCCAGTATAAGTTCTCTGATTGGTCAGCGCAGTGTTACACCACCTCACAATTTATGGGTTTAGTGAACTTTTAACGCGGGAACTTTCTTGACGCACCCCACCAAAAGGAATTTCACCACATCCGGTCCGGGGACTCGCATACAAATTTCCAAGCCGTCTGAGGAGCGAATTCTAAAATAGGAAGTTCTGGCCCCCATCAGAACTTGCGACTGCAAAATGAGTCTCGCAAGGGTTTCTTGTATATATTATTATAAGCATATACTAATCTTATAAGTGTGTGTAGAGGATGGGCTTGCCCTCCCCCTGAAAACATCTTACGGTTCTAAGAGTTCCGTAGATCAAAAAATTTGAAGACCTCTGTTCAATGGTATAAAGATTAGGAAGAAAATAATGAAAGTAAGAAAAACAAAATTTCAAAATTTGATATTGTAACTATTTACTTGAGGTTGTTGGTGTTTGGGGATTCAAATAATCAGCCATAACCAGTTTCAAATTCAAATTTATTATCCCACTAATTTAAATCAAACAACTAAAGGTAGGAAAGGCACTACACAACAAATTAGAAGAGCAATCACACAGTAAGGTTACTTAACATGTGTGTGTGTGTGTATAATACCTACTCCATTTCCTCTTGTGGGGAGCACTCTGGACTTCACAGTAAATCTCTTTCTTTTTACGACTTACGGTCGTAATTATTAAGCTCAATCTGATAACTTACATATTCGCCCCTTAGCAATAATTGACCATCCAGAAACTATTCGTCGACTCTCTCTGTGAGAGGTTGGTACCTCTTTCTTGGGCACCTAAATATGTGGGAGGTAGGGAAGAAACACTCGACATGATTTCAATCCATTTATTTATCACACAATGAAATGACACAAATCCAATTAATAATAGTAAGAGAATGTCTCGATGCTAACTGTGAAAGGGGAACAATAACGGTAAAGTGCGAAAGATTAAGAGACGATCAAACTCAATCCTTACTTTATAAAGGATCTAATCTATCGTCCGATTTAATCTAATATCAATTTCACCTCAGTGAACAATCGTCACTTTAAAATTTCCTCCTAATATGCTCTTAATCACAATAATTCAAATATGATACCTTTAGTCAGGTTCTTAACGGCCCGATAGAAATTACGTTAAAAAAACTTGAACATCTAATCCAAAAAATCGTCGACTAGAATTTAAATTTAACTCACATCATGCCTAGAACTTAAAAACTCGAAAACACGCAAGAAACAACTAGCCTAAATTTACATTAATTTTAACTAAGACATTCTCTTGGGCATACAAATCCCTGCTGTACACCCCATTCGGGCGAGAACCAAAGGAAAACAAAAACCTTGGGCATGCACATTACTTAAATACTAGAATTTACTTAAATCTTTTAATATTAGTTCTTCATAAATTTTTCAAGACACCTTGTTCAGGGTCGGCCACCCCGAAATGAAAACTGAATCAATAACTTCTAAAAAAATTATCAATCAACATTATATATATACATTGACAACATTCAAATTTCAAACTTATGTGTCTAGCATCAATCCTTTTAATTATATATATACATAGCAGTAAATAAATTAAAAAGAAAACTAATAAATCCTAAAACATCTTAAGAACAAACCGAAAGAACCAAGAACATGGAACCATTACAAACCAAAAAAAAAAAAAAGAGAAATTTAGCTAGAGTGGAAAAAACTATTATGTTTTTAAGCTGTCACTGGCTTAGGACAGTGAAACAGGGTTAAACAGTGTTTTGTGAGATCTCAACCTTCCCCTGCAGCGGAAATTTTCGACATAATAGCATATGCGATAAACCAAGGCAAAGGCCCAGAAACCCACGTGGGTGAATATAACATCAATAGAATAGAATTAGAATATTAAATTACTATAGGAATCCGGGTGAAAAGACAAATATAAATATGTATTAACAAAAATATTTGCAATAGAGGTTAAAAATGATTATGACCATAAGTAATAATAATGAAAATGTGCGAAGAAATTAAAATCTTACTCGATGTATACTGATTCCAAGAGTGTACTAACACCAAGCAAAAAAAAAAAAAAAAAAAAAAACAGCATAACTAAGAATAATGGCGTCACCTATATATATTTTTAGTAACTAAACTTATTATAAGAAAATTAAGAATAATATGCTATAAACTAAATGGAAATGAATATATTATATAATAATAATTAAATAGCTATAATTCTGTTGACATATATTTATATATAAAATTAGCTGGATAATTATAGTCTAGGCAACTTTGAAAGAATTTTTTATAATTATTAATTTTTAAAACTTCTTCAGGTACTAAATCTTGATTTCTTTTTATATAATTTAGAATAATATTTCTAAAATTTGAAATGTGAAGGGAACTATTCTAATATGGAATTTTATTACATTAAAATCCAAAGAGTCTCTTTTATCAAAAATATTACTTTTTAGCATATTATTTTCAATTTTTAATTGGAGATCTAGGAAGTTTGCTGACTCTAAATTGCAATTGGTTTTATTAATTTCAAGTAGCATTAAGGTAACTGACTCATCTCCGGCTTATGATTCGAGTCTGGTGCCGCTCAGGACCGAATGTGCAGAAGGGGCTAATCTACGTTAAATATGTCGAACCTCAAACTTTCTACCAATGGTGCTGTGTGGGTTCCAACTCAGGTGGCGTCCTCGTCACTATACCATGTGTTAAGGTAATGGATGGCGCTGTTTCTACAGCGGCGTTGTGTAACTGTAACCCCGTCAAGACGGGGGAGAGATAAGTGGAGAATTTGACTGAATTGGCTGAGGTGTCGTGAATTGTGAGAGTTGTGTGGTATAGGGTGTGAAATTTTAGTTTGTAATGAATCAAGTGTGAGTAGAAGTTTGTAAATAAAATTAATTGTTATTTGAGAGAGGTAGATTTATTTGTAGACAGCGTAATCAATACAAGTAGTGTGGATAATACTTTTAAATTAGGAGTAAAGTCAACTTTATTGCTGAAAATAATTAAATCATCGATGTATCTGAAAAAGTAACAAAAGTCTGTATCAATTTTTTCATTCTCGTTATAGTGTAAATAAATATTAGCTAGACTTTTCTCGCTGGGCCACCTTGTAGCAGACCTTTTAATTTGTTGATAATAATAGTTATTATGAAATATGTAATTTTCTTTCAAAACAAATTGCATAATAGTATTAAATTTATCATAATTTATCAATTTATTTAATGAATATTTAATATAAACATTTCTAAGTACTATGATCATATCCCTCTATATCAATAGAGTTGAATAAGTCTTCGAAGTCAAAGCTATGCAAAGATTTAATACTCACCTTGCATGTTCTCAACGATATATTTACTATTTCTTACAATAATGGAGTTTGAGACATTGTCTAGAGTGTGCTGTATACTTATTACTTCACCTTGCCTGGATGTGTAATATAGGTATTAAAACAATTAGTAATAGTTCTAAATTTAAGCGGACTCTTATGAAATTTTGGTGTTGGAAAAATATAGGAAAATTGGTATTCTTTGTATATAAATCTAGTTTTTTATAAAAAGCTGAAATACGGTTAATGATTTCTCTACTGCTGCTATTAGATTTAATAAACGCGTTATTGTTTAGAAATTGTTTGCCAAATATAAAGTTATAAAACCATTTGCAAATGATTGCATAGTTGCCCGGAACTTTATCAACATAAACATAATGAAATCTTTTGAAGATTTGAAATTTGATGTTTTATATTTTGTACGTAATATTTTTATCGGTTTTATATTTTGGTAAGTAATTCACATAAAACTTTTGCATTTAAACTCATTAAAAAAAAAGGAAAGTTGTATTAAATTACTATTTTTTGTAATAATTAATATCTTTAGAAATTTGTGTTTTAATAGCTTTATTACTATTAGAGCGCATTAATCTAAAGCCTTACCCTTAAAACATTATTTCTCTGAAATTTATCTTTAATAATATTTAAATCACCAGATATGACTTGTTTGCAATGTTCAAATGAAATCTACATAATTATGACAATTACAAACAATATTATTATTATTTTGCAAATGAAAAGAATTGTAAAAGATGGATCTACCAATTTTCTTATTATATTTTATTGCCTTTTAATTTTAATGTTTTTTACTGGAAATATTGAATATACTTCTAAACACATTAGTAAAGTTAACGTGATATATAATATATATATATATATATATATATATATATTATATATCTCCATGTTACCGGAAAAAACTATGAAATGCCGGACGTTTTTAGGCAAATTATGAAATAAAGAATTATTTCAAATGCATTCTATAGAATGATAAATTCGTTTAGGCAAAGTATGAGATAAGGTCATGATAAGTTTTATAAATGACGTACATTTCTAAAAAATACAAATGTTATTCTGATAAAATAATGAGAGTGCCATTAAAAAATTACTCAAAAACGTAAAAAGGTTGTACCAAACAAAATTTATGTCTTTCTTTTATTAAGGAAGAAAAAATTTTCAAATAAAAAAATAAGAATATAAAATTAATCTACTTTTGCAACATGGTAGGCTTGAATGGCATTTTTTTGAATTACATTTCATTCCTTTTTTATGCAAAACCATTCTTATTTTGCTATTTTTTTTTTTACAAAATTTGCGAATCCCTTGCCACTTCCACTGGAATTAGTCAATTGCAACTGACAGATGAGGAATTTCATGGTAATGAAGATATTTTTATAATTCTCTAAGCAAGTTCTTTGGCAAAAAGTAAAATATCTTCTTTTAAAATTCCGTGAAGTTCAAGTCGATCAAACCATTTTTTCCACTCTTAACAAAAAGTGCCAATCTATTGACAATTGAAAAATTGAGAATATTGCCAATATATTGGCAATATTCACAACAATGCATTTTTAAAAATAATTTTTCTGTTTTTTTCTGTTAAGGTTCACAAAGTGGATTACAGTTCAATATCATAACGTGTAACATTTCGTATTTGGTTTAAAGTTCTTTCAGAATTCTTAACGTCCTCTGTTATGCAATATACCAAATGAGCTTTCATGAAGTACACAAAAATAAGTCAGAATCCGTGATGTAAAACTGTATAGAAGTACTTCCCGCCTTTTAAACCCCCTTGGGCCGGTCATCGTTTGATAATTTTACTGCAGCCCGCTGAGGTTGGGACGTTGTTTATATTTTTAATTGTTTTGATTTAATAATTTAATTGCATTTAAACATGCCTTCCGAATAAAATTTTAGTTACTTTAAAATAGGAATATAAACTGATTATAGATGAAATAAAAGTGACTTCCATGGAAAGTGAAACAAACCTAGAGAAATACACTCCAGTAAATAAAATAGAAATAATTTAATACTCCTTAAGTGGCTCGATACCATTTGATCCACGGACCGGTGGTTCGGAACCATTCTGTATAGTACTGACGCCTTCTTTAACAGGTTACATGAGTTTACTTTTATTTTCTCCAAATATCACATCATAGCTATTCAGCAACCAACAAACCATGGATTCCTTTTTAGTAGTCCTTTTGGCTTTTTGTGTATCACATTTATAATCTTCTTCTTTTTTTTTTTTTTTGTACGTAGTTTCAATTTTAAAAAAAAAAAAAAACTTTTTTGCAGCCTTAACTCGAGTTTTGGGAAGCTCGTCGTCGAATAGTTGTTTCATGCCTATAGACCGGAGTTGTCAACCTTTTAGCTGCGGCGTGTCAAAAATCAATCTACGAATTATGATTCAGCTTGCCACACAGTAGGATATTTATGAAACAATTCTATTCCGGCGATAATGTATGCAGAGTTAGAGAATAGAGTTCAATTATATACATGTACAGCTCTATAACACATTCATTTTGCATCAATTAAAAATATTTCTAACATAAAAAAATAAGCAGCATAAAATATAACTATTTCTTCAACAAAAAAATAAATAAAAACCTCGAAATTGTACATATATTATGTTTTTTAAACATATTTATTAAAGTAAGAAAAGACGAAGTAAAATATAAGTATTTCCCCTGATTACAGTTAAATAAAATTTCTAATGTGAAGCCAGTGCAGCTTTCACTCTATTTTTATATAATGTGATGTAATTTGTGACTTTTACTTTGACATGATTCTGAGCATTCAGTTGTTAAACAATTTCTTTGTGAACTTGAAATATTTTTCGTGAGAAGAAAGATATTTTACTTAAATATGTAGAACTAAAAGCGGAAAAGCAAAATACATATGCAATTTTCTCTCTTCAAACAATTAGATCTCTCCTGCTATGGCATTCAATAATTTACAAAAGCTGTAAATTTACCTTTAGAGTTATCTTTCAAATTTTTTTCATAATTTCTTAATTGTCCAAATTCTGGAGATGTTTGTCACAAATAAGATCTGTTACAAATTTGTGAAGTTCATTCAAAAATTGACAAATTTGTTGAGTAGTGCAGAGTGCCACTGAGAATTGAACCGAGGCCATAGGTTGCCGACCCCTGCTATAGACCATGACTCCTTCTACAACACTACAACTTGCTTCTCCATTTTCATGCAGCACAGGAGAAAACAATTTTTTGCTGAGCAGGTTTGTAAAACTGCGTATTTTGACACTCCTCGAACAAATCACAATGTGTGCAACTGAGAAATGCCTGAGGTACGCGTTAAATGGTCTCGTGCCTTGTCATACAATATTCAAAACGAATCGGTGATGTATTTCATACTTTTCCGGTTTTTCATTAGGAATACTATAGAATGCTTAGGCAATGTGTTAAATAAGAATCATTTCATACATTGCCAAACTAGTTTTAGGCATTCTATACAATGCCTAGGCATTCTATAGAATGCCGGATTTCATTTTGCCGGTAACATATATACTTGTTTTTAATATGATACATGTATAATTACGTATTATATTTTTGTGTTCTTATTTTTAGATAATTAAATACAGAAATATCTCTTTTAATTACTCTGAAGATGTGTAAAACAAATAAAATTTAAGCTAACTAAATATATTTTTATCTTTTTATGTATGTTCTCTATATAGTTTAGTTTAAAACAAACAAACATTTACATTCCTGTAGACATCTATCAAAGTTCGATTAGATTGTCGTTCGGCCACTTATTACGCCAAGTTTTTTCTTGCCAAATCGTAGGATTTGGCAAGAAACACGCAAAACGCGCCAAATTGGCGATTTTTAAAAATTTATCGGACCAGTGGCCGATTCGATCTGTTTAGAAGTTTCTTATGTGAACACAAAAATAGTAAAGATGGAGTTCGGTTTTGGTGGCGATGGTTTTCTAAATGGTTGGTATTGAAAGCAAGTGTCGTTCTTACCCATGTTTACAAAAAAACTCGAATTTTACCGGGATATTAAAATAAGATTTTTTCCGACAATCATCTCATCTTTTACTATAACCGAGCAACCACTTATAGTCAAATACGAAATTTTTTGCGGGTATAATGTAAACTTGCAAGAGCAAAAATAATAGTAAACAAAGAAATGATTGGCGGTAAGCAAACGAAAACATAATCACATGTCCTCTTCATGATAATCACGCTAAAAATTCTAGTTGTTTCCGTGGTTACATTTTATAATCACGTGAATCTGTCAACCAATCACTAGATTCTCATGTAAACGGGTTGAAAAAATATCCCGGTATAATCCCGGCTTTCGTCCGCATTTCAAAATTGCCGGTATTTTGCGGGTTTTGCATGTAAACTGGGCCATAGAGAAATTTTCTCGGTACACCTAATATTTTATTCACTTAAACTGAACTTTATAACAATCCTCTAGATCAGTCGTCCCAAAATCCCGGGCCGGGGATCAAATGGTACCTGGTCGCCGAAAGAAAATTAAATAATTTCTATTTTATTTACTGTAGTGTACTTCTCTCGAGTTTGTGCAATTTTCCATGGAAATCACTTAATACTCTTTACATTTTCATTTTTGAGACAATTGTATTTTATTCTGAAGGCATATTGGAATACAATTAAATTAAACGCATTGAATCAGAACAATCTAAAATATAAACAATCAACGCTGCCCCCAGCGGACCACGGTAAAATTATCAAACGTAGATCAGTCCGTGGAAATAAAAGGTCGGTTAGCACTGATCTAGATTACGTAAATGATAACTGAGTAAATAAATAATACTTTTAAAACCTGAAATAGTAATTCAACCTAATTTACATTTTAACGATGTTTCTTTAATTTTTGGCACATAAAATTCTTTTAACCTTAAAAACGAAATAAAATAACCATATCTATTACTGTTATGTGTTCTAATCAATATTAAACTGAAATCAATAAATACTTATTTTATGACATAATAAATACCAAAAAAAAGAGCAAGAAAAATGAATAAAAATTAATGAATCGACAACACAATTTAGATTTTATTACATCAATATATTTCGTGATATTTTTGAGAAATAGTACATTAGTTTATATATGATACTTACTTAGGAAAACAATTATAAGATAAATTAAATCTTCTAATGGAATTTCTTGTTGACTTAAGGGTGTTCTAAATAGATTTTTTTCTTTAATGAAAAGCTGTTCATAGTATAAAAGGGAATGTCTGCCTTTGCTTCCATACCCAGCACCGAAAACAGTTCCAGCGTTGAGCAAAAACTACGAAGATGTCTTCCCTCTTTGCAACTCGTTTTCATGATCCTCAACCTTATGGTGATCCTGAGTAAGTATGCTTCTTATATTTACTAGCCCACTCGCTTCGTTGGTTTTTCATTATGTTGTATGAATATTCAACATCAAGATGTTGTTCAAATTGATTAGGACAAATGGAATGATTTATTCTAAAACCTTAGATTTTTATCATTACATGCGTTTAGACTGAAAAATATGTATATTCATACGAAATATGTCTTCCTTTAGCAAAAATGGCCTTTTCAACCCGTCTTGCCATTGACTCCACCAGAGTAGCACACACTCTTTCTTGATTTCATCACCTTGGGAACACAATAGTATAGACCTTTTTATCATGTTCTTTGTTTTCGTGCGGCTTATCTTAGCGGATTGATTCTTGAGAAAATGCCATCCGTTTTGAATAGGATTTAAGTCTGAAGAATTTTCAAAGCAATCAAGCACTTATATTTTACTTTTCGCATAAAAGTATGCACCAATTTCGAATTGTTTCAAAGGGCCAAATCATGTTGAAATGCTCCATCAAATGTTTCCATTAATGGAACAATCCTACTACATAATATCTCTATATATTTGACAGAATTCATCCTGTATTTAAGAGGAACTAAGCTTCTAGGGTTCTATTTGTTGTGAAAAAAACCCGAAACATCTGTTTAAAGGGTGTTTTTACAATCTGTTGGATAGAATCTGGTAACTAAGTTTCAATTTCACTTCGTCTAACTACGCTTTATTTGTATCCCTTCACAATTGAATGCTTCATCACTCAAAATCACCTTCTTCCAGTTGTTAACAGTCCATAATTGGTACTTTTCGGCCCATGCTAAGCGTTCTTTCATCCTTTTCTAAGTTGGAAATAGTTTTTTTTTTATCGGACTTGCTGTCTGAAGGAGACCTTCCTGAAGCCTTTTCCGAGCAGTTGAGGTACTCGTCTCAACACCCTTATCCAATAAATCCTTCCAAAGGTCTGCGCTTGTCTTTCTTGGATTTATTTTGCTACTTCTTATTAAAATTTTATCGATTCTTGGAGTAGTTTTCAACTTGTGCCCACAATTATTTTCTTTTCATTTTGGAGATGATGATTCAGAATTTTGAAATGTTCTTAAAACACTTAATTCGATCTCACCAACAGCCACAATTGTATCTTTCACATTCATAGAAGTTCATTGTGAGAGATTTATTTCAGAACGGTTCCTCTGAGTAATATTCATTTTTGAACAAGTAAAAATAACACGTCTTATACAGAACACAAAATTGAAATTACCAGCTTCCCCACTGAAAGGCTCACAACTGAGCTCCTGATACATTGAAATAAATAAATTATAGTCAAAGGCTATTTGTCCCACTACCTGAAGGTAGATATAATGGGTTTGGGGTGTTTCAGGACATCACTAGTAATCACATAACAACTCGAACAAGAAAAACGTGTTTGTCCCAATTAATTCGAACAGTATAGTATTTTCTAAGTCATTAATATATGTCTTAAAAAATTCAGCGTTTGCACAAAAAACATCCTTACAAACCTCGTCTCTTGATGAAAGAAGGAGAGAACTTGTTAAAAAGTAAATCTTTTATTCCCATACCTCCCCCCACCTTCCGCAAAAACCATTTTTAGAGGATCTCGACTCAACAAAAGAAGCCTGCCTGCCAAATTTTCTAGAGTGTTGGTCTAATAGTTAAAAAAGGAAAAATTTATATCTTACGCTACCATGTCATCACCCTTCCCATTTGAAAAAGATTTCCGCAAAACTCGTTCTTCAAGGATCACTACTCAACAAATGAAATATGTCTGCCAAATTTCGAGAGTGTAAGTCTAATAGTTCAAAATCGGGAATTTTTTTATCTATAACGTCTTCAAAACCACGGCAACGTCAATTAGCAAAACTCGTTCTTAGTAGATCTCTACTCAACAAAGAAATAGTATGTCTGCTAAATTTCAAGTTTGTTCGCCTAATAATTCCGAAGATTTCATGATGAGTGAATCGCTTTTCTCCAATATTTCGTTGGAGAACTAGGCTGAGAAAATATTTTCTTTTTAACACAGAATTACTCACAGTTTAAAGAAAAAAAAAGTTGCTATATATAATATAAAATATTGAGTTTCTGTGTGTTATAAGATGGTAGGTTTCGCACTTCACGCCACAGGTCTGGGGTTCAAATTCCGGACTGGGCAAGGTCGACTCTACCTTTCATCCCTACAGTGGGTCGATAAATGAGTTCCAGTCGTGTGCTTAGGAACTAAACACTGGGGTTTCGCGTCATACTTACGACCTGACAGGAACATCTGTTCATGCACCTCAGAGCCTAAAGTCCGTTTTCTGAGCTGAGCACAGCAGGCCTTGGCTACCATTAACTGTTGCGCCACTGAGTCTAGTTTAATATATATCTCTTATTAACTTTCATCGAATTTATTTCTTTTTGATACTCACAGAATTAAATTTTAAAAATACGGATACAATAGCAAATATATATATATATATATATATATATATATATATATTGATATATACAAATTAATACAACAACTTACAAAGAATGCGATATTTGGTATTCCAGATATGAAATTTGAGTCTAATAATAACTCATCATTTGTCCTCTTACTCTTAATACTGATCGCTTCTCTAAAGAATGTCAAAGTTTCACTGCAACAAATGGGTTTCTTTTTAAAATTTTCGTATCGACTGAGGAATTATCCATGGTTCTATAAGAGACGCTTCAAGACTTCCTTAGGGTCTGGGCCTATGCAAAAGTAGGCCCTACCTAAAACCCTTTGAAGAAGCCAGTCAAAAGCATACGTTGTCAAATACTCGTAGGAACATTAACCCGTTACAAATAATTGTGCGTGACTCACAAATCTAGCTAACTGCCTCCTCTTTCGACTAAATGAGTCATGAGGTGTATACAATTAAGCCTAAGTCTCTCGTCATGGACATGACAAAAGAAAATAGTCTTTCCACTGTTGCCAATTGACATAAAGTTCAAAACTACCAGTTTTCGAATATGTGCATTTGGCGATTAAAATATTTGGATCATGATCTTGTTGAAGATGAGTCGAGAACGTGAGGAGGCCCTGGGCATGGGCCTGGTTGCCCCATGCCTTAAAACGCCCCCTGGTTCTATGGTTCAGAATTACTAAATTCGCTGTAAATAATAAAAAATAATCAAAATCTTTAAAAAGAGAGCGTATAGTAACTAAACAGCATGTTTTTTGAGACTTCTTAAAATAGTAAATTCCCGTTTAAACATATTGCGATTCATTTAGAGTCAGCGAATTTTTCATCAAAAATGGTTTTCGAATATAACTTCCCAATATTATTTCTTTGACATAATACATTCTTTAACAAAAATAAATAAATAAATAAAAAACGACGCACCAAGAGCGAGTTGTCCGATACAGACAAAAATTGGTGGATCGAAAGATTATGTACAGAATAGAAAATAATTAAAATTTAAGAAAAGTTGAATCATTTGTTTTAGAGTTACATAGTTACAAAATAACGAGCTCAATAAGGTGTTGACCCACCTCTAGCAGGGATACAAGCTGATAAAACACTTTGATGGTCTCCTGCGGTATTTCTTGCCAAATTTGCTCCGATTGTGGGGCCAAGTCATCAACATTTCCTGGTAGATGTGGTCGCCTTCCCATCATATCCCAGACATGCTCGATTGAAAAGTGATCTGGCGATTTGGTTGGCTAAGGCAGTGCTTGACAAGCTGTAAGACAGTTCATAGCACACACACACACACACATGTGGAATGTGGTTTTGGCATTATCTTGCTGAAAAATAAGACCGGGGTACTGCAAAAGGAAAGGTAGCAAAACAGTTCTCAGAATATCGTCGACGTACCGCTGTGCTGTAAGTGTGTCTCTAATGACGACCAAAGGGGTCCGGCAGTCAAAAAAATGGCACCCCAGACCATAACTCCTGGTTGAATGTCTGTGTGGCGAGCAATAGGGAAAGAAGGATCGGCACGCTGCTTTGGATGTCTCAGACACATCTTCGATGATTATCAGAACACAGTTGGAAGCGGGATTCGTCGCTAAACACTATACGTCCCCAGTCAGCAGGATTCCAATCTGATCGAGCCAAACATCACTATAATCTGGCTCGACAGTGTGCAATCGTGAGTACCAGGGGGCGTAGCAGTTGGTACGACCGTAAATTTCACTCTACCAGACGTCTGTGAATGGTTATAGTGGGCACTCGCGTACGGGTCCCGCGTCTAATGATTGATAACGATTAATCAGGCGCGGTAACAGCTGATCTGACAATCAATCTATCCTCCAGATCTGCTGTGGCCCTAGGTCGACTGGTACTATCATGACGCTGTAATCTGCCACTGTCTGCCTATTCTTGCCAGCATCTTGTAATGGCCGCATCGCTTCGACCCATATGACGAGCGATTGTACAATTTGCCCGACCTGCCTCTTTCATTCCAATGATACGACCTCTTTTAAAGTCTAACATTTGCTAGTAATGAGCTCGAACCCTGCGGCGAGGCATTCTTTCAGTTGTTGAAAGGTATCCTAAATCGAAATGCGATAGGAATTTTGACCATCAAAATGAGAATCGCTTCTTATAGACACCTGCTGAGTGTGCAGTTCCGATGCGTTGTAACTCCCGCTATTCATTTTCATTGGACCCTAAATTTTAATCATCTGCATGTTCGGTACAAATGTCTTTGCATACGAAATTTCATTACAATCGGGCAACTCCTTCTTGGTGCAACGTTTTTTTTTTGTTTTTGTTGTTATAGAGTGTTGTTAAAAAACAACTTATCATCATGTCCCTTTCTCACGCGAGCCGAATTCTCAAAATAAACATAGAAATGATTTTTTAAAACAATTTTTTTTATCGTGACAATTAAATAAAAAAAAATCCACAAATACTATTGAAACTCGCAAATATTTTTTATATCATAAGTGTCGATATTTAATGGAATATGGACATAAAATTCCATGAGTTACCATTAAAGATGACTCTGTCGGCAGTTTGCTGAAGTATGAGATTAAGAGATCTCGCGTTTTCGATATTAAACTATATAATACTTATTTTCTATAGTTGAGTATAATAAGAACATATACAATAGAGTATAATATTTGATAAATATGCAACAAAAAACTAAAGCTAATTGTACAAACATATTTTGAAACATCAATAAGATATACTATTCAAAGAAACATAGGTCTTGCAGTACATGTATGTATAGTATAGAGATCTAGTTCTGTCTTTCATGATGAGATGTACATTTCCAAAGAATATGCATAAAAAAATTCGTGTAAAATGTATATTGCATTTATGAAAAAATTGAAGATTGGATTCCGTCTCAAAAAGTTAGCAAAAATAATACATTAAACTAAGAGACTTTTTGTTAGGATCTTAAGCGTTTTATTTCATATATATATATATATATATATATATATATATATATATATATATATATATATATATATATATATATATAAACTGTCCATGTATCCTACAAAATATATATCTTAGTCCTCGCAAAGCAGTCAAAATTCCATACAGGTTGAGATTATAAATTTCTGGAAATATTTTATATCAAAAATAGAAGTCGCATTACACATTCCTCGTCTCCAATGCCGCAGTCATAAAATTAAAAACAAAGTAAAAAAATTTTCTCGGAATTTCGGATGATCGAGTTAAATCAAAATAAGTCGTGAAAAAGTTTTTCTTCTTTCTCTAATTCGTGTTTAGGTCAAATCGTGAAAGAAGTTCGTGTAAAAACAGAATTGGGTTTAGTCAGTTTCAATTAAACACTGATGTAGTGGATTCATCTTACGAAATCGAATAAATTTTGAAAAAAAATGTTTTTAAGTACAAACAATATAAATAATTAATGGTTAGAATTTGGGTTATTCTTTTTCAAGACAAATGAGCGTTTCTGGGAGAGAAAATCCAAATGAGATCATAGGACTTCCGAGTTTCTAGGTACCATTAAAAAACGTAACATTTTGGAAGCATTAATTTTTCTCTATAAAACTCGTCTTCACACAACGTAAAATAAAAATTCTAAAATAATGAAAATGCTTATTTCTTTTCTGTTAAAATATATATAAGTGCAATTTTAACTAACTTTTTTGTTTGTTTGTTTTTCAGGTGTTGTCTACGGTAAGTAAAATTTTGAAAATGTAATACTGATATAAAAATATCTATTTTCGAAGCATACATTCTGTAGGATTCGTGCAAATTATTTTAATTAGCATTAAACTTGCTGGAATGTGACAACAAAATTAAGTATGATCAATTAGGAACATAACTGACGGTAAAAAAATTATATGCTAAATTCAGACAAACAAAAAAATCAAGTTCTAAATTTTTAATATTTTACTTAAATTTAAATGAAGTAATAAATGATTGTGTTTCTCTCCGCCAGCGAACTATTTTAATATTACAAACGTAAATTTATGTAAATATTTAGATAAACTTTTGTAAAAGTTTAAAATAAGTAAAACATTGTTTAAAAAAACAGGTTTTGTTTAATTTTTTATTAATTTTTAATAATAATTAAAAATATAATGTACTTACCAAGTAGGTAAAGAGTTTTCCTCTTGAGATAGATTTTTTTTTGCTGATAACTAAGTAAAAAAAATGGCTTCTTTAAATCTAACATGTGAACCGCTTTGTTAATTACCTACTTCAGTGTTTCTCAAACTTTTAATATTGGCGACCCATTATTCAATCATTATTTTCATCACCCCCTGTCCCTCCATACAAACAACAATACATTGAATTCAATTATACTATACTTTACGCTAAAGCTACAACACGACTTTAACCTCAGAAGTACCATCGGTGTATATATGCGTCTCACCCAGCCATTGCGTTAAATGTCCGGGCGTATGTATACGTCTTTCTAAAGTACTGTCTGTTCTGTGCACTGTTATCCATAAAATTATTCCAAAGGTTTTGGAATGCAATAAAAAGGACCTTGACAGTGTTTGCGAAGTGAAGATTTAGATATCAGAAGATTTCTTTATTCCTTTTCTAGCCACCCCCTCACTAATACATTACATACGGGCACCTATAGGGAGACCGATGGCATTGGGGAGCAAATTGTGTAACCTTTAATCGACAATTAAGGAATTATTTAAAAACCGTTCAAATAATGATCAAGACAAATGTTAATTTTGGGTTGATTTGTCGAATCGGGCACTTATCGCGCCAAGTGTTTTCTCGCCAAATTTGTTAACCCTTCTGAATTCGTTTTCCAGTGGAGAAGAAGTCGCTTTTTAGGCGAAATTGAGCGCATGCGCATATTTCTTAAATTTTAACAGTTTTAACGATATCGCGGCAAGTTAGCGCATTCGTAATTCGTTTTTTTATTATTTTAACAGTAATTCTTCAACGGTCTTTCTCGCGCATGAGCAGAAAACTTTTTTTTCTTTAAAAAATCCGTTAATGAGGAAACGGTTATTTCTTTTGCTCCGGGTGGGTCAGCTGTTCGGCTTCGTTTTGGGAATTACTTTTTTACAGGTAATATTTTTATTTCTTTCTCCACATAAATTTCAAAAGATTGCCATTATGTCCAGCGATGCTCTTAGGATTAATTTGAATGAATGTAAAAAAACCAATACTTAGACATCACGCGAAGACGATCGTCTTGACGTGATCGATAAAAGTACTGGCGTTCGAACGGAAGGTGCCCGTTTCGAATCTATACCTACATTGGTGACCCTGGACTGAAGTAAGAAAACGCAACTTCCTGAACTGTGGTGGCGCCATCTACCGCAAGAAAAATAACAAAAAGAAGAGAGAGTAAAAAAAAAAAATAATTAAGAGAAGAAAAATATAAATAAATAAAACATATACTCTCTCCGAAACAAACGATAGATCATCTTTCTCTCATATCAGCAAGAAAATAAATAAGAATAAAAATAAATAATAATGAGAGAGAGAGAATAAAATAAATAAATAAAAACAATGCTCTCCAAAAACAAAAACGAACGGGAAAAAATCGTTCGCCTATCCACCTCACTGGTGGGAGAGTAGTGTAGCGGTACCTAAATAAAAAAAACCAATACTTAGACATCACGCGAAGACGATCGTCTTGGCGTGATCGATAAAGTACTGGCGTTCGAAACGGAAGGTGCCCGGTTCGAATCTATACCTACAAATGCATGAAAAATTACGATTACCATTGTTAAAAGTTTTTTGCCATGTTGCCTGTGCTTGGAAAAAGAAAGCTGTTTTAAAATGGTGCATGAAAGAAGGTTTGATTGGATCATCGTATGTATGTCCAAAATGTGGGGGAAAATATGGAATTGAGAGAAAGAATGGGTAAGAAAGTGAATGATGGTTTTTGAATGGTGCTGCAAAAATTCAGTACAGTGTGAAGAGGATACCCATCATGTGTTTAGAAGTGTAAAGAAGGGGTTTTGGTTTGAATTGAGTAATATGAATTCGCGTGCACCGTTTTGTTAGTGATGCAAAAATAAAAAATGTTTTGGAAGGTGCTCTCAGAAAAATGCAGTAGCACACTGGTATAATTTCAGTAGGCAACTCATCGTCATCATAAATGTCGGGAAAAGCAGCATTTTTTAAAGGTAAGTGAAATTATTTCCATTTTTAAATGCTTGATTTTTGCAGCGATTTTCAGCTTCAAAACTTTAAAAAATGCTACTTTTTAATAATTTTCCTTCCTCCATCTTGAATTTCGCGCCCGGCGTTGCGTGTTGTGGTAGGGTTGCAACCCGAAACACAACACGCAAAAAACACGCCAAATTGGCGATTTTTTAAAATTTGGCGGAGAAGTGCCGGATTCGACAATTTCACCAATTTTGTATGCAATTTTAATTATGACAAGCCCATGGTGTCCCTGGTAATTAAACGTTTCGACTTTTCAATATGCTCGCGTTCCCCTCTCAGAGTTATCACGCCCCCTATGGGAGGGGGCTCCCCACAGTTAGAGAAACACTGACCTACTTGATAGTATGGAACATGAAATGATTATACCAAAAATTCTAGTGGAAGAATAAGACAAAAAGTAAAAGAAATCTCTGAAATTCTACCAATAAAATTTAATGTTCAAAATCAGTTTTCCTTTAGCTTCCATTATATTATATAGAAATGTAACTGAAATGAACAGGATTGCACATAGTATTGCTGCAAAATTTGGGTTATAGGTAAAAAGGCTTCAATTATTTGAATGATAAAAATTTATTAATGAAAGAGGACGAACAAATAACAACACGAAGAGAAATCGATGTAAACACATAAAAAATATTATAACAGATTATTTACAGTACTAGAAAAAACACGCGTTATAAAGAGTTACAGAACAGGAACTAGCAGGAACTCAGATAGATAAAGTCTTTACGTCTTATTACAGACAATGCACAGGCAGATTATGATCACGACTCTTTGACCAACTCAACCTGTCTCAACGGTCTCTTCTTTACCCTCACAGAAGTTTTGAGGAGAATTGATACCTGAAACTTCTCGAGGGTTCTTTGGTGCTATAATGTTTAGCTAAATCTCTCATAAAGAGCTATAAAGTCAGCAATCTACTAATCCTTCTCAAGTCTTCTCACCTTGAAAATCCAACTTTTCAAAATGCTGGGAAGCAAACTTTCTTGAAAAACTTAATTTACTCATAAAGAGAGCGTTATTAAACGGAAAACAACACACATGGCGTGTTTCCAGTTTGCAGTAAAAACAATCAAATTAACACATCCTTATTTGTGACGCAAATATGAGAGTGCACGTTTCTTATAAATGAAATAAATATTTTTCAACTATTTTTAATCTACAATGTTCTTAATTACATTCAGTTTTGCTGTACGGCTAGATGTCTGGGATCTGGCACTTATTGTATAATCAGGTAATTAAGAAAAATAGGAGATTATATTATAAACAGGAAGGTAAATTAATGAAATATACATTTTTTTCAAATTTTATATTTATGACACCTCTCTTTTTTTCAATTACTATTTCTATATTGTATCTTCTTTTTCAGCACATCATCATCATCATCATAATAATAATAATGGCCCAATCGGAGGTAAGTACTTTTTATTTTTTCAAAGTAAAAAACAATTATCTATAAAAATACATTGACAGTTCTTTTACATAGTTAAAATAAGTTTTTTTTTATGTAATTGACAATTAACTGCGTCTTAGATTAAAATTTACTTTATATGAAAGTAAAAAGATTTGCACATTATCGTAATGCATTTAGAATAAATATAAATAATTAAATAAAATTGTTAAACAGATATACTATAATCTATAATTTTGATTAGTTAGGTTTCTTCAAATATTTTATTATTTTTTTGATAAAAACTGAAGCTTTATTTTAGTCCTAATGAATTAGATATGTTGTCATGTATTTGAAGTTCCTTTTAGTTCTGGTATTTGGTTTTTTTTTTTTTTTTTTTTTTTAAGATTATACTTTAATTTCTTATCGTAATTAAAAAGGTTATTAATATATTTAGAGGCATATGTTGTAATGCATTTCTGTATTCGAAGAAAAGTGTTTCTATTCGAAACAGTGATTTCAAATGCTCCTTTTATCATTTATTAACAAACGAACATTTTGAACAATTAGAACAACTTTGTAAAAACAGACGATAACGTATATATGGGGAAGGTTGATATCTCGCAAAGCAGTGTTTAACCCCGTTTCACTGTCGTAAGCCAGTGACAGCTCGGGAAACCATAATAGTTTTTCCACTCTAGCTATATATCTCTCTTTTGGTTCGTAATGGTTCCATGTTCTTGGTTCTTTCGGTTTGCTCTTAAGATGTTTTAGGATTTATTAGTCTTCCTTTTAATTTATTTACTGCTATATATATACATATATAATACGCAACAATCGTTTCAATAAATATTAAATCGGGATAAAAATTATCGTTGTCACAGTTCCAAACGAACAAATAAATTACCTGTCTTTAACTGTTTGAATTTCCTCATCGGATAGGAAAAATGAGCTTAAATTTCCTTATCGTAGGGATTACGAAGATCTGTGGCACAGGAGTTCTTACGTATTGTAACGTCGCTTCTCCGAACATCAACATCTAGTCGGCATCTTTTGTTGGACCCGACACCCACACACGGCCATCTTGCACCTGCAACGCAACCCTTTTTGACCCCCGAGGAATCTAGCTCGTCGACCGGAAGATGAGGGGAGAGATGCTTTGAACTTGCACGAGAGCGGTGACCAACGAATCCTCCTCTCACAAAAAATATTGACTCTAACAATCTATGATTAAATTTAATAACTTTAATGTATCATTTAGTAAATAATTTTCAATAGTTGTGACGTAAATAAATTCCATATTTTAATTAACCAAGAATACGCTACCGTTATTCTTTCAAACGTTACAGCTTAGAGTTTTGGTGGCAGCGCTTTGGGATAAAAAGTTAGCATTCAGGACCCGTGAGAGGAGGAAACTTTGGGTTTTTACGGACGGACCGCAACGCAGGGAGAAAAAGACATCTTCGGAAGCCGTGCTGCAATTGAATTCAGCTTAGAGAAGGAGAGCGTCCTGCTCAAAGAAGATCAAACTGATCTATAGTGTTTACGGCCACAGTGTCCGAAGGAAAAGCGATTTTCGGAAGCCGTGCTGCGATTGAATTCAGCTTCGGAGAAAAAGAGCGTCCTGCTCAAAGAAGATCAAACTGATCTATAGTGTTAACGGCGAGAGTGTCAGAAGGAAAACGATTTTCGGAAGCCGAGCTGCGATTGAATTCATCTTTTTGAAGCCGTGCCACGAGTGAATTCAAGGCTGGTCAAACTGACCACACTTTTGTTAAGGGTGAAAGATTCAAGATTGGTCAAAAGGACCATTGTTCACACGGAAGAGTTCAAAACCACTAGTGCCATAATTACTGCACATAATTTGCTTCTGACAGCAAGCTGAGTACTTCAAATGGGTGAGTACTGTTATATTTTTTGAGTTGCAAACTGCATATTGTATTAGGAATTTTGGTTAAAGTGTTCTTTACAAATTTTGAAATACTTAGTGTTTTTTTCTTGCATGGGAACAGTGTTATTTTGTTTCTAGAGAATTGTAATTGTATTTCAAGCATTATGTGCAATTTTAGCTTAAGATTTATTGTGTTTTAAGTCTCTTGAATGATTTTGATTATTTTTAGTGTTAAGTTTTTTTTTGTGTATTTCTGTGTATGCATGGGACCAGTGTTATTGTATTAATAGAGAATAGTAACAAAAAAAAAAAATAGTGCAAAATTTAGCGTGGCATTTATTTGATATTGTTTAAAAAAATGGCTTTCCTTGGTAAAGGAAAAAGCAAGACATGTTGCAACTTGCTGAGGAATTAGGAATAAATGCCACTTTAAATATGACTGTCCCTAGCATAAAATTGCAATCACTAACAGTGAAGGTTATGAAGAGAAATTTGTTAAAAATCTGTATGAGACTATCATTGCAAACGGAAAAAGATTAGAGGAGTTAGAAAGGGCTGAAAAAAATGAGGTTGGAAGAGTTAGAAAGGGCTGAAAAAATGAGATTGGAGGAGTTAGAAAGGGCTGAAAAAATAAAATTGGAGGAGTTAGTAAAGGAGCAGGCATTAAAAGAGAAAGAATTACAGCTGAAATTTGATTTAGAAAGGTTTAAAATAGAATCCGGATTTAGGGTAAACGATGAATCAAACGATTCTACAAATGCATGTTCTGTAACCTCTAATTTAAACTTTAAAAATTGATCCCAGATTTCGATCCTAAGCAGTCGATATTAGTTTATATCTAGGATCTTTTGAACGCCAGGCTAAAAGGGCGTCAATAGAAAAAGAAAGAGTGGGTGGGGCAATTATTGGGTTTGTTACCCCTAGAGATCGTGCAATTTATTGCTCGCGAACCGGAGGAACAAGCCGAAAATTACGATTATGTAAAGAAATTATTACAAAAAAGATTCAAGTTAAGTCCGAGGTCTTTCGGCAAAAATTTGTCCAACACCAGAAAAATCCGATAGCACCTGGAAGGATTTCACTTTTGAAATTACGAATTATCTAGATGAGTGGCTGATTGGCTTAGAAATAAATACCTTTCAAGATCTTAAAGATCTAATGGTGGTAGATCAATTAAAAAAAACGCCAATGCTAGTATGAAAGATAATTTTTTAGATAATTGGGCAAACCTTAAATCAGCTTCTCAAATAGCAGAACTCTTTGATAATTATGAGGACGTCCGAAAGGTAAATTCGAAACCCATGGATAGGTGGGGCAGGAATGATAAAATTTTGACATACTCAGGGGTCAAGGAAAAAGAAAATAGATTTTGGAAAACTTCCCCCAGATTAGGAGCTTCTGTTCCGGAGAGTACTAGAGAGAGAACTTTTGAAAACGCGTGATGCAAAGATGTTATCATTGCAATATGCCCGGACATATAAAAAAGCCGTTTGCCCTAAATTAATAAAAAAAAAAAACAAAAACGACGGAAACTCTCAATAATATTGAAGGAATTGAAAACCCGATTTTCTTAATTCATATACAACAAAGGGCTCTGTGAATGGTCACGAGATAGACATTCTTAGAGATACGGGAGCGACAATAGATTTAGTATGTGCAAAATACATAAATCCTTCTTCTTTCTCTGGTGAAAATGTTTGGGTAAAACAACCGTTAAGCCCAGAATTAGTTTGTTTACCTTTGGCGGTCGTGGAAATTTCCGGAAATTTTGGAACGGTACAAACTAAGGCAGCGGTTTGTGGAAATCACTTAAATCAACACGGTCGATATTTGTTTGGAAATAAAACGGCCGAGCTAATAAAAGGAAATTTAGGCTATAATTTCCTGCCAGTCGAAAAATATTGAATGCTGTCCAAACAAGGTCTCAAGTCAAAGCGGCTAGAGAAGAAAGGGGAATAGATAGTGGTGATGCTAAAAAAGGGGAAGATGAGGTTATAATTGTTTCTTCGGATGCAGAGGACGAAATTTTAATACCTGCACTCCAGGAATATGTTCCGGAATTAGCGCTGCTAAGGGTTACGCGAGAAAATTTAATCAATGCTAAAAAAAATAGCGAGATTAAATCCTTATACGAACAGGCAGCCAGTCAAGTGCAGGTTACCAATCAGGTTTATTCGCTAGAGAAGGAATTATTGGTCAAAAATCGTGAAGACAAGTTAGGTAACGTGGTGAAGTTAATAGTAGTGCCGGAAGAGTTGCGCGACCCCATTAAATCCTTGTGATGAGGGAACATCTGCACACCTGGGAATTACGAAATCCAAAGACAAATTAAACCGATATTTTTACTCGCCGAATTGCTATAGAGATATGGAACAGTTCGTAAAAACTTTGCGATCAGTGTCAGAGGGCTGGAAGCCCAATGATAAAAAAGAAAGCTCCACTAAAAATGGTCCCTGTTATTCAGGAGGTTTTTACTAAGCTAAATATTGATGCATGTGGGCCTCTCCCCGATCACATCTAAAGGGAATCGATATCTTATCACGGCCATTTGCATGTCATCAAAATTCCCTGAAGCTATTCCGGCGTCTGATATTAGTTCCGTTAGTGTCACAGATGCGCTGTTAAACATCTTTAGTCGGATGGGGTTTCCCATGAATTACAATGTGACCAGGGTACTTCTTTTACTAGTGCTCTGACTAGCGAGTTTTTGAAAGATTCGGAATACTTGTTAGGCATAGTTCTGTGTATCATCCACAGAGTAACCCTGTTGAGCGATTTCATCGAACGTTAAAAAAACGACTCTTACGAGTCTTATGATTAGATGCAGGCTCCGAATGGGACAAACATCTTCCGTCAATTCTTTTAGCGTTACGAACTGTATCTCACGAAAAGTACAGGGTATACACCGTCAGAGTTGGTGTATGGGAAAATTTGCGAACCCCAGAGACTTTAGTAATGGAACATTGGATGGAACCGGAGGAAGAAGGTGATCTCGTCACTGAATATATGTTTAAGTTAATAAATAGATTAAAAAAGATGTCAAGAAGTAGCTATAAATAAAATGGGAGGAAATTCAAGTTAAGCGGAAAACTTGGTATGATAAAAAACGCAGTAAAACGTGAATTTAAGGATGGGGATTTAGTCCTAGTGTTAGCTACATCCAGAGCAAATAAATTAGCAGTGCAGTGGATAGGTCCTGGGACAATTTTAAATAAAATTTCGGAAACGAACTATTTAGTCGAAATCCCCGGCAGACGCGAAACATCTCAAATCTATCATATAAATATGCTAAAACCATATTACAAAAGGCCAGAACACGTTAACGTAATTATTAATGATGAAACAAAACTCTCTCGCAGACCAGGAGTTAGAAATCCCATACTTAGAAAACAATTCTCTCATTTATGATTTCGAGGACGTAATCCAGGCTAGCGATTGAACAAACACCTTCACGACAAACAAATGGATCGACTGCGCGAATTATTAAATAAGTACTCTCAATGTTTTTCAAACAATCCCGGTTTAACTAATCTGGTTGAACACGAAATCCAGTTAGTTAGCGATCAACCAGTTAGGACGAAGCCCTATCGAATGTCGCACCGACAAAATGAAATATTAAAAAACGAAATTAACCGAATGTTAAAATTAGAATCATTGAGGTAAGAGAATCGGATTACATGTCCCCCTATGATTTTAGTTGAGGTAGCTGGGAAAGAACCTCGTCCATGTATTGATTACAGGAAATTAAACGGGATCATTAGAACGGAATATTTTCCTCTTCCGAATATCGAAGAACGCGTAGAAAAAGTATCGGTGGCTAAATTTATTACCGTCTTAGACCTATCTAAGGGATATTGGCAAATACCTTTGAGTAAAACTGCACAGCGATACGCAGCCTTCTGTACTAGCTTTGGTACATACAGACCCCTAAGGATGAGTTTCGGATTAAAGAATGCTCCATATTTATTAGTAAACTCATGGCCGAATTACTTAACGGACTAGAGGATTTCGTTGTCCCGTATCTAGACGATATCGCAATTTTCTCAGATACTTGGGAGTCGCACCTTAAACGTATGGAAACGGTTCTGCAGAGAATAAAGAGAGCTAAGTTAACTATAAAACCTTCAAAGTGTAAGTTTGCGCAACAAAAAATGTCAAATTTTGGGTCACATTGTGGGTCAGGGTTTTCTCACCCTCCGAGATCAAAGTTCAGGCTGTTCTAGAGTTCCCTTACCCCTCGCACGAAAACCCAAATACGTGCTTTCTTAGGTCTAGCGGGTTATTACCAAAATATTTAAATCTGTTCTCGGTAATCGCTGCTCCGTTGACGGACGCGTTGAAGGGAAGAACAAAGAAGGGAGAAATTACGTGGACGACCGAGTGTGAAAACGCATTTCGAGAACTAAAAGGGAAACTAATTGATAAGCCCGTCTTGTACGCGCCAAATTTTGAACGAGAATTCATTGTTCAAACGGACGCTTCAAACGCAGGTATGGGAGCAGTTTTTTAACCCAATTAACTGAACAAGGTGAGGAGCATCCAATCCTTTACCTGAGTAAGAAATTTTCAGAGGTAGAGAAGCGTTATTGTACGACGGAGAAGGAATGTGCTAGTATTGTTTTCGCAATTAAAAGGTTACATTATTACTTAGATGGAAATTCATTTTTAGTTATGACCGATCACAACCCGTTGGTGTGGTTGAATAGAAATGTTAGTTCTAACCCTCGATTGATGCGATGGGTTTTTGGCTTTGCAACCATATAATTTTAGAATTGTACATCGGTCGGGTAAAAGTCACAAAAATGCAGATAGTCTCAGCAGATCGGTGATAGATAATTAGGACTTGTTAACAATGTTCTCTTGCTCATGAATCATAATTGTTGCTTATAATGTTTTTTTTTAGTTAAAGGTTAATAATTGTATTAATTTTATTTATTTACTAGTACTGTATATCATATAGAATGGAGATGCGTGTCAAAAGATAAAGCCATGAAAAGCAAATGTATTAATATGCTTAATTTTGTGTATAGGGTTTTAAAATATACATGAGTATTTAGTTTACGCAAGAGGCATATTGTGAAAAATATTTTGTGTGTAAGGTTGTACAATTCGCATATCATATCAACATGTCGTTAGTATAATTTTTATTAAGTATTGTGGCGAAGAATATTTCATGTGCAAGGTCTACGCTAGCATTTGATATAACATGTTGTTAGTATAATTGATACTAAGCATTGTGACAGGAGTGTTTGTATTTTTATTTAATGTTATAGTATGTTTTCTTACATTGCTTACATTGCTATTTCATAATATGGATTTGTGTAAGTTCCCAGCAAGAACACTCACTCACTAGAAATAAGTAATTCCAAATTTAGTTCAGCGTTTTCTTTAGTAATTAAAATTGCAGCTCAGAAAAATATAGTGGTGTTTGATGAAGGGATGTGTAGGTAATCTGTCAGTTGTCTCATCGTCATTCCATTAAACTTTTCTCAACGGAAAAGTTCTATAAGAGAGGGCGAGAGCTGTAACGTCGCTTCTCCGAACATCAACATCTAGTCGGCATCTTTTGTTGACCCGACACCCACACGTGCATCTTGCACCCGCAACGCAACCCCTTTTGACCCCCCGAGGAGGAATCTATCTCGTCGACCGGAAGATGAGGGGAGAGATGCTTGAACTTGCACGAGAGCGGTGACCAACGAATCCTCCTCTCACAAAATATTGGACTCTAACAATCTATGATTAAATTTAATAACTTTAATGTATCATTTAGTAAATAATTTTCAATAGTTGTGACGTAAATAAATTCCATATTTTAATTAACCAAGAATACGCTACCGTTATGCTTTCAAACGTTACAGTATTAACATCGTATATCAAAATCCTCTGTCTCTCATGTCAATTTTTTTTTATAAAATTATTTTTTAAGATTTTGATTTCATAGTTTTTTATTCTTTCAGGATTATAAAATATTTGTCTGCTTATATTATGGGGATTATCAATTTTTAGGTGTTATGAAAGTAATAAATGTTTGATTATCCAGAAGACGAACTATAATTCTCTCTCACTCTTTGAAACTTTCATTCAGTACATTTGATTAATATTATTCACAACTATGTAAAAATAAAGTAATAAGTCAATATAAAAGCAGATCAAATATATAGTTACAAAATAAAACTCAAAAAGGTAAAGAAGAAAATATTTGAATGAGCAAACACCCGTGTGTGCCGTAAGCTTAACGAATGAAATAGAGAGTATTTCATAATATATATATATATATATATATATATATATATATATATATATATTAATTGAAAAATCAACACCGTGGTAAGAAACGAGTTTTTAACATGTGTTTTTTTCAAACTTCACACTTGCATAACAGAAATTTTTTTATATTCTCCAATTCTAACGAGGGAATAGTTTAATTTGCTGGTTTCAATATCAACTGTTTCTCGTCATAAGCATTTAGAACTGCGAAAGTAAAAATTTAATTCTTTAAATAAAATTTGTTTAAATCAATTAAATGTATCAATTATAATTAAACTATCATGTTGTCATCCAAAACAATCGGGTATAGAAAATTTCAACTTAATTGAGTGCTTTGAAATGTGAGAAAAATATTTAATATTACATAAAACTGGAGAAACCCATTTAATCGAGAAGGAATAGGAATGGATAGAGATAGAAGAGTGCTTTTTAGACTGTTCAAATGACGCATTTCAAAACATTAGAGCACTGATTCCCGAAGTGATCTTTTTCGACCCCCCAGGGGTATATATGCAACCCTAAGGGATGTACGTCAGCGAAAAATAATTTAAGGGTCCATGAGGTGTGCAATGGAGGCTCATGATTTGTAGCTTTTGGATTATTTGGTTGGGTCTTCCATCTGAAAATCATCGGTTAGTACATCACTGATTTCAAATATTAGGTTCTGTAAAAATCCAAAGCCTCTTGAAGACTTAGCTTCTTTTTTACAGACTTTCTAAGAAAAAAAGGAAAAAGTAGCTCCTTGAAAACCTCCAATTATTATTAAATCTCAGTTACACACTAAGAAATTTTAAACTTGTTAATTTTTGAATAAAAAATTACAGTGTAAAAAACCCTTTAAAACACGCTTTTATAGTGAATCGAACTAAATAGTAAAAATAATTCTGAATATAAGAATAAAAATTATTAACGAGAAATTAATGTCATAGAGGAAAAGCGTGGGGTGTCTTGCTCTATGTTAATTGTATATAATTTCTTACTTGTTCTATTCCGAAATGCTGAACTAGTGTAAAATGTAATACAAAGCCCCCGCGCGCTTTACCACAATGACATTAATTTTCTCGTTAATCATTTTATTCTTATATTGAGAATTATTTTTTTTACATTTTTTAGCTTTTTTATTTTAATTATTTTTTGTGTTTTTTAGCTTTTTTTAAACTATAATTTTTAAACGTGTTGTTATAATGTTAATTCGTATCATCACTTCTAAACGTATTGCTTTATAAAAATAAAAATATTTAGCAGTATTATTATTCACATGCACGAGTCTTTTTTTTTTATTTCCATTTTCATGAAAAGCTACGCACCATCCACCCTACACTTTTTCATATACAGAACACCTTTTTTTTTGTTTTATTTGTATTAACCACAAACCCGTTTGCAATTTTAGAGTTGGATCTTAATCTTTAAGTCGCTAAATTTGGAATTAGTCACCAAAATCTGAAAATGGTTTATGGAATTAGTCAACAAATGTGCAAACGATATGGCAATGAATTAGTCGCCAAATCTAGAAATTCTTAAAATAAATAATTTTTATGATCCTGGATCAGGGACAATGAAATTAAACTTATAAAATTATTGTATTGTCATCGGTACTCTGACAAGTGTGCAAAATTTGAATTAATCTGACCTTTAAAGTGGGTAAAAATCGAGTTCCTCATTTCATTCCATTACATACAAGTGAAACTCAAGCAAGCTGCAGCAATAAAATAGATATTATAGCGTCAACAACACTATAATAAGTACCATTTTTTATGCTTCGTATTCTTGGCGTTTTAATAAATATTAAATACTAAATAATATAAAAAGAACACGAATAACATCATGTATTAATTGAAAAATAGTTTGGGTATTAATATATACTCAGTAAAAATTAAGTTTTTGCAATTTGTCTTCATGCTTATCTTTTTTTATATTTTCAACCAGGCCGCCGATGCCGTTGATGATGCTGCTGGACACAGTCGCTAATATTCTCTAAAGAAGATCGCGAATATTTTTTCCCTTTTGTAATGCAACTGTAATTAGTTAGAAGAAAAATACGAATAAAAGCATTTGAAAATCTTTTCTTCTCTGTTATTCAAACAACATGAAACAATGATTAGATTCATGTGACGCCGAAGTCACATGATAATTGCAATCACGCGTTTCCACCCAATTAGTTCATACTCGCTGTTGCCAAATTGGTCAACAGTAATAACGTCCATATAGGGTAAACAAAATGTACTTCATTTAAAAATATCCGTTTTATAGAGATTTTTTTCGAGTGAGATAATCTCTTTATGTATGTTGGGCTGAAGATTGATTATTAATCAAGCTTCAGGTTCGGCGAGCTACTCTAATTGGTTTTCTCGGCTCCAGACGGTTAGTTTCGAATTGAAAATATATTAGGCTCGAGTTTTTTTTAAGTATAAAACATTCTCATACTGACTTCTTTTTTCATAGAGTTTTACTTTCTTTTTAAAAATATTACTGTCATGCAGTCCATTTCCACTCAACTCCAGTGAGTGAACGAGGGCAGAGTAGCGCAAGCAAAAACAATTGGGGAAAAATTATCCTTATGTAAGACATTGAAAATCAATAGAAACGAAACATGGATCTATTTTTAAATTCCTACTATTAGTTCCTAATTTCTTCCTATATATATTTATTTATGTTGTTCAAATTATTTTCAATAATTAATAAAAAAAAACATTTTAAAGCGCCTCAATTGTCATCATTTAGTGTGATTTGGGATTAAAAATACATGTATAAAAATTATTTTAAGAATATTATTAGAATAAAAAATTATTTAAATGCAATATTTTGGAAAAAAATGAACTTAGAATTACCCATGTTTAAAATATTTTCCTTTGATGAAAATGCTTTCTAAAAATAATATTTTAAATATATATAGCAAAGATGTCTCCAGAGGACTGAAATAGGAGTTTTTGAAAATTCATATTATTTTCGGGAGTTAGTACCAACATTGAAATAATTGGTGTTTTTTCTTAAAAATTTCTCTACTGTGTTATGTTAAAAATATGAATAAACTGTTTCTAAGCAATATATTTTTTAAAATCTAGTTCAGACTCTTTACAGAGCTCTGAGCTATATGCTGGCAAAATATTATTGCATTACAGCGCATTTTCCATACAAGGAGAATGTTTTGAAAATAGGTAATGTTCACAGTATATGCTCATTTGTTCCAAAATATAGCATTTAAATAATTTTTTCATTGTAATAATATCATTCAAACAATTTTATGCATGTATTCTAATCTAAGTGACACCACATATCATAAAAGTTATTCATTTATACGCTTTTGCAAAATAACAGTTCCGAACGTAGTCGAAGACCTTAATGCTGAGGTTTTGATAAAGCACCAGAGGAGCTACAGCTTGGACGTATTGACTTGAGTCACATCCCAGTGTGAAGGAAATGTTGAATGCTATGACATTGGCATTTAGTCAATGTCAGCATTGACTAAATCTCAATGACATCAATGTTTTTGTCAGCTGAAAATCTTCCATGTTTTAAGAAATGTGCAGGGAAATTGTTCTTACATTTTAGATAACGTTTTTTTTTTTTTTTTTTTTTTTTTTTTTTTTTTTTGTTTGAAGAATAAATATAGATTCAAGTTGGCTTACATAAGCTTGCAGGCTGTGATGACAATTCTAAGGTTTCCGAACACGTTGAAAGGACCCTCAAAATTCGGTCGAGACAGATATTTTTGTTTTCTTTTATTGAATAGAGCCATCTTTTGGCTTTTACAAAACATATTTTGTTTTTGTTTCTACTCTACCTAGAGGCCAAGCTACAACTCAATTTTATTAAGTTAGAAAACCGGAAGTGGGTCTTAGATCTACCAGAAGTGGATTTTAATTACCTCTGAAATCTATCATGGCGAGTCTGATTACTCAAAATATTGCAAATGCATTTCTATAAAAACTTTTGAACCTGATATTTATGCTATTTTCTAGAGAATGTACTAAAATATTTTATTGTACCAATATTTTTGAGTTAGGCTTGTTATTTAAATAATGGTCTCGATAAAGAAATGTGATTTTTCTTATAATGTTTTACTCAATGAACTCTAAAATTTTCTAATTTTAATAAAAACATTAAAATTTTAGTACTTTCTCTAGATAAATGCATCTAGATTGTTTTGGTAATACTTTTTAGTAATATAAGTTTATTATTTTTTTCTTCTTTAATTGCTTTTGAAGTTTATATAAAATGTTGCTAAAAATTTCACTTATAATTGTGATTTCTGTGAAATTTAGGCAACTTATTTTAAATATTGCTAATTAAGTATTAGTATTTATTGGTAATGAGTCCTGAAAAAGCTTTTATAATGTTTAAATAAGTTATTTCGTTAAAAAGTGCTCCGAACGTGTTCGGATACCTTAAAACGAGCAGTTTCTCTCCGGATTTAAAAAATAAATTGTAAAAAAGTATGATAGAGGTGCAATTTGTCTCATTAAAAACCAATTCTAAAAATTAAAATGTTCTTGCAGCCATTGGTAGAAGGAAATAAGAACAGTAAATAAATTGAATAAAACCACGACTATTTTAATTACCATAAAATCCTGAGTATAACGCGGACTTTTAACACAAAAAATAAGATTGAAATTTACGGGCGCGCGTTATACGCCGGGTATAAAAAATGCATTTAAAAAAGAGACGAGTACTGTATAATTCGTACAGATCGGAACGCTGTTCATTTCAAAAGAAATGCTGTATATCTTATGAACTTAAAGTAACACTTCTTAATTGTGGGAGCGCTCCCTAGGAGGAGGGCGTGAGCATATTAAAAGCTTAAAACAAAAGATTATTTTTAAAAATTATAAATTTATTGAAAGTAAACAAACAAAAACACATTCTGGACGTAATGAAATTTTATTAAAAACATTTACATTTATATAATACACTTATAAATGTATCCGTACTGCACAATGTATTTTGTAATTAATTTTAAAATACTTATTTATTATTTTACAAATGCCAGGCCATTGACCATCAGGTCATTAGGCAACGGGCTCTCCAATACCTTTACAATGCAGCTGTATCATCCAGTGCAAGAGCACTTGTCCAAAATGAGCGGCAGTCATGTTCCCATCCGAGCGTCACACAAAAACGCAGACAGGTGAAGTCACTAAATTAAAACGAAACAGATGAGCACAAAGGCAGTCATGTCCGGTTTAGAAGTCTAAATTTAGCCACAGCAGGCAGCACGAGGAGAACTTGGAATACCGTGGATTTCTCACATAGTGTACTCCAAGGCTTATCACGAGCAAACACGAGAAGCTGTAAGGCGAAATGATTCCTAAAAATCCTTTAATTTCCAGCTTGAGAGAATGAAGTGTCAGGTCTCTGCGAAAGTTCTGAAGGATACCTGTTCCTTTTGCCAAAAAGTTTGCCCTCTCATTTCCCAAACACCACAGTGGGATGGTACCCATTGAAAGACGATCTTTCCTTTATCTTTCCCAGGAGTTCTCTACAGTTCTGCACACGTAAACAATTATTCTCATTATAGTTGGACAAAGCCTGAAGGGCAGAAGTAGAATCTGAAAATTACAGCTCTTTCAATGGGGGGAAGACGAACAGCAAGTTGCTGAAGAAGGGCTATATGTGGCTTCAACCTCACCATAAAAGTGAGTTGTCAAAGGGCAAGCACAGCAATAGAAAGGTGACTAAAAACACCAATGCGGCACCTTGGGCAAAGTCAAAAGAGTGAGCCATCTGTGTAAATGTGAAGCCTCTCCTCCGGTGGGAAGCTTAGGTATTATTTGATAGTTTCCAAAGCTGTAGCGTGAAGAGTAGTTGGACTTAGATCCCGTTTTCTCACATTCAGAACAAGGTCCAATCTGATGTCGAGTATTGCGCATAGTCAGTGGGTTGAGACAGTAATTCAAATGGCACATCATTAATGACTTTTTATATTAGATGTTCTCACGGACACATTGAATAAAGCCCTTTTGAGTCTTAAGATTACGTCCTCCATCGGAATCATAGTCCCGCCAGAATGAATTATTTGAAGTCTAATAATAAGTCTATTGAAGAGAATAGCAGCATTCTTCTTATAATTATATTAGTGAATGGCTGAAGGTCGCAAAGTAACTGCATGGCAAGTACTGAAGTAGTTTCTAACTCCGCCGGTGATCATGCGAAGGGCTTGGTTATGGAAAGTGTCAGGAGTTTTCTAACGTTCTCTGAGGCGAGATCAGCACCTCATTGCAATAATTTAAGAACTGGTTGAATATATGTCTTGTAAGTTGTATTTAAGGTATCCCTATTGCATCCCCCATTTAACTCCGGTCAATCTTTTAAGAATGGAGAGCTTTCTTGCCTTAGAAGCAACAAGCTCAGCACATGTTTTGTAGTCCATTCAATTTGTTATCAAAGAGCGCAACCCAAATAAATTGAAACATCACTCTGTTGAACAGGCATACCGTTATAAACCAATTGGGGACTGAATGGTTGTCCTGACCCCAAAGTGAAGAACTGACAAGTAGTCTTCTTTAGGTTTACAGTCGTATTTTCAATACACCAAGGGTTTTAATCTTTCAAGGGTCAGATTTAGGATGGTATTTAGTTTGGACTGATCCCTCTTTGGTGTGCTGCTCAGATATGGCAAGGTCATCCGCAAATAGAGCCATGGTCAGTCCATCAGATGCCAAGAGATCAGGGAGATCATTAATAAAGATGTTGAATAAGATAGGACTAATCACAGTGCCTTGGGGCAGGCCAGTTTCACTTTGTTTAAAACTGGAAATAGCATTTCCAAAACGAACGGCCGAGAAACGCTGAGAAATGAAATTTTAAAATACTAAAAGTTAAGAACAAGTTTAATTATTACCAGTGATCCCACGGGTTTATCATATATATACGTAAAATTTTTTTGCAAAAATTAACACTTATTTGGATAATTTGTACGGTTTATAATTAATCCCTTCACTGAAGATTAAAAGTGACGTATGCAAGCCTTTTTGTGTATTGGGAGGGAGGAGGGGAATAAATAAAAACATCCTCTGAAATAAGTATACCCTTAACAAACATTTTCAAGGTCATTTTATTGCATTCCAAAGCCTTTGGAATAATTTTATGGATAGCAGTGGACAGAAAATATC